>OX596217.1:2984672-3142022 GCA_951394215.1 Glyphodes perspectalis
CACCGCGCCGCCCGACGAGGACAAGCCCGTCCCTCTCTTCCCCCCCGACCTCTTCGACGAGGACCAGCGCCGCTCCGGCGCTGTCATCCTCCACGTGATCGGCATGGGGTACATGTTCGTCGCGCTCGCGATCGTCTGCGACGAGTTCTTCGTCCCGGCGCTCGACGTGATCATAGAGCGGCTCGCGATCAGAGACGACGTCGCCGGCGCCACGTTCATGGCGGCAGGCGGCTCCGCGCCCGAGCTGTTCACTTCGATCATCGGCGTGTTCGTCTCGTTCGACGACGTGGGCATCGGGACGATCGTCGGCTCCGCCGTGTTCAACATATTGTTCGTGATCGGTGCGTGCGCGCTGTTCTCGCGCACGACGCTCACGTTGACTTGGTGGCCGTTGTTCAGAGACTGCACGTTCTACTCGATCAGTCTGTTAGTGTTGATATACTGTTTCCGGGACAGCGAGATCTACTGGCAGGAGGCGCTGGTGTTGTTCTCGCTGTACGGCGCGTACGTGATGTTCATGCGGTGGAACCAGCCGGTGGAGCGGGCGGTGAAGAAGCTCATCTACAAGAACAAGGTGACACGCGTGAGGAGCACGGACCAGCTGATGCCGACGGTGAGCTCGCCCGCACCGCGCCTTGCATGCCCGTGCCGTGTATAGATTTGGTTCCAGTCTGATCCTTTAGCTCTTGACTTCTCCGCGTCTTTTAATAGGCTAGAACTCTTAGACGGTGCGCGGCACCTTCATTGACCTAATAAGTAGGCCTTAATATAATCCATGCGTGACAAACTTTCGTTTATATGAAGATTCCATAGCTAGGATGTCGTGATTAATTTGTCAGCATTAAGTGTATATATAATACATTAAATACCTACCTTCTTCATTTAATTCTTACGATCTTCAATAAAGTTTGGACAAGAGGAGGCTAAGCTTTTTTAGAAATTTCAGAAAATAAACATTTATTGTGCTAATTCGCCATTCGAAAACCCGGTAAAGACCAAAATTGCAATAGTAGACGAATGTATGAACATCCTTTTGCTCTCAGTTACGTGTTTACAGCAGTAAAATAAAACTCACGTAAATGAAGTCCTTTCTAATATCAGAATTCTTTGAAGTCATTTCAAAATCGAGCTAAAGGATCAGACGTGTCAAAATACAAAAAATCAATGTAACATTACCAAGTCTATGCAAATGTTAGAGCCTGTATTTGGAGTAGGTAAATGGTCTTTAGACAAATCAATAAGCCATTAGTATAGTGCATCGGTGTTTAGACTTATAGATAACTGATCTACCTCAATCATATCTGTTCATACCTGAAAAAGCCTTTCCATTATGTTATTTATTATTCAAACCGCGCCCAAGCCTTTATTTTTGCAGCAACTAAATTGGAACCTTTAAACAATTTAGGCCTAACTTACATTAATTCACGAATTGGCCAAAATGGCGTATGCTTATTCAACTGTCAACCAGCCTTATAACAAAAAAGAAGATAAGGTTTAGGTCCAGCCTAAATGATACCTACATACTTTTACGCCTACATCCCCGAAGGGGTAAGCAATCAATCTTTAAACCACTTTGAGTCAAAAATAAAAGTAAATTGCTAGTTACTTGCAAAATGGTAAAACAAAAGTGACAAGTGGCTAGTTTTCGCCTACGCAATCATAATCCCATTAACCTATACACCATTAGTCGCCTTTTACGACATGCTAGTCTAGGAACACGGTTGGCTTATTAATACATGTTTTTTTTCATCGGCGAGTCATATCAAAAGTTTGAGAAAGTCAATACCTATAGTTGGTAAGAAGACAAAGTATATGACAATGATTGACTTATTCCATAAGATAATAAGAATACAATTTATTCTGCTACTTATTTTGCCGACGGCACGACCCATTTAGCCGAGTTTAAACCATATAAGTAAAAGTTGATCAGGAATTATTTATATACTGTGTCTAATAATATATACAATATATTACCATCATATTTTTTATAAAATAACAGTAATTGTATTAACTTAAGGAGGTATAACTGATTGGAATATAACCGTTCACGGAATAATTTTCTTTGATCTAATTGAATTTCAAATTCGAAAATTGGGAATCAAAAGTAATGGGATTTTAATTTGAGTGGATTTGTATGGAACTTACCTGCTTTTATTTTCAAATTGAATATTAAGTGAATGGATTAGGGTGAAGCTCTACGCTAAACGACTTTACGAACTAAAAAAAACTGGCATCTTTTTTTATTAAAGTTAATTGAAATTTTATTTTGCGCCTATTTAATAATATGATTTCAAATTCTTTAACTGAAACAAGCGCTGTTTTTTGTAACACGTCTGATACTATGAATCAAAACCCAAGTTTATAAATACCGTTGGTATTATTTTTGATATGAAGACTTAATTTGAAAATAATCCATGCCAGAAGCTCAACGTAGTCCTAAATAACAATTAAATCAAGATAAAAAGCCAATCTCAGTCAAAGTTATAAAAAATAATCATAATTTTCCGAAGAGCACTGATAGTATATAATCTTAATTCAGAAGAAAATTGAAAAACCGTTATACCATAACACCCAGCCATCTACTCGTATTTCTTCTTAAAACATACTATAAAGAAAGTACCCCTATTTCTATTCAAGTTATAATTGAATTTCATCTAAGTATTCATATTATCTATTTCTCTAGAATATATTACGAATACAAATATTGACTACAAATTTATTTCGATCAATCTGACCTTCACAGTACCCTTAAACTTATCATTTAGTGGTCATTCTTCTCACCCTTTTAAAGGCTCCTTGAAAATATTTGATATATGTTTTCATACATTTTACAAACATGTATGTATATCAAACAAAGATTTAGAAGCTAGCTAAACGCAAATAAAATTCATACATAAATACCACCACGCCTGCAATACTCTATGGCAGGGATGGCGAACCTTTTCGAGCAAACGTGCCGAAGAGTAAAAAAAAAACAATATAAATGGCTCGTTAAGTGCCCGAGTAGCGTTTGATGTAGATGTCATTGTCCAGCATTGTTCATACATTTGTGATCTCAAACAAAATGCGTGCCTACTATTTTGTACAACGTGCCACTTATGGCTCGCGTGCCAATGGTTCGCCATCCCTGCTCTATCGGGTAGGCCGAGTCTAAAAAGCGATAGGCTCCTTATACCACATTCAGCCATAGCAGGGTTAGATGGAAAATTGTCAAAATCTATTGACAAATGGCTTGTCGCCTACAAAAACGCAAACGCAACGCCCAATAGACAAGTTGTCGACTTTTACGGTATGGTAGGCAAGAAACACAGTTGGCGCATTTTTTTTTAATTCCAGACTAACATGGGATACTTATACCACTTGAGTTAAAAAATGGGTTAGGTGGAAAATTGTGAAAATGTAGCTAGTTTGACAAGTAGCTAGTTTGTCGCCTATATACTCACAAACACAATACCCAGTGCACCATTAGTCGATATTTAGGATATGATAGACAAGGAACACATTTGGTTCATTGTCTTTGAATCCCAGAATACCCAGACCAGTGAAAATGAGCATTTATCGCTATCTAAATGTATTTTTGAGTTCCAGAACTATAAAGGACTATACGAATATAACCTATGCACGTAAAAAACTATATTCATCGCTATCAAAATATATCTGACGTTGCTGGCTTTTTATATGCAGTAGACCTTGAGTTTCGACTTCAAAGCATATGTATAATACAAAAAAGCTCGCTTGGTGCCAAGTTTTCATAAGAATACTTGGAACACAGCACTATCTAAGTTCTTTGTTAGTCAATGCTTTGTATTTTAGCTGATACATGATATCAGAATATTCTGAAAATAAAATATCAAGCAGCTAAAATTAACTGCATTCTCAATGAATAGCTAATTGCACTATTAGCAGTAGTTAATAATGAATTCATTATGCCTTTTACTTTGCAGTATGTACACTACTGAAAGTATTGAAAAAGCACGAAAAGAACACATAAAATTATACAAAATTCATTCATAGCTTTAAATTTATTTGCTTTGTTGCAGCCTTCTTAAAGCTAATTAGCGCTTACTTGGTCGAAGTAAGTTTGAACTTAAATTTTAAGTTTTAAATTGAATAATATTTGATTAGCATAAATAGATACCTACTTTAATTTCATTTGAGTGACATTAAAATGAGATGTTGTTAATATTATCTAATGACGTTAATCGCACGTTAATATTTAGGACTGGGATTAAATACTTTGTTTTATTTATTAGATACATTAAGTTATGAATGATATGTTTAACATTGGCGGCGTGAGCATAAACAATATTTAAATATATATTTTATTTTTAATATTGTTACGAACTGGCTGACAGGTTCCTGTAACCGTCTTTTGATATTTATGTTTCTCAATATTTTTAATCTGTCAACGTTATTATCTTTCACGTGGATGTTCTTATCTCTTACATTGTTTGCTCTGTTCACGTATTTTACTTTGTAGATTTTATTTTTCTCTAAGCTCTATTTTTTAAACTCTCTAACTCGTACCAAACCTTTAGGTGACATATTATACCTTTTTTTAAATATAATTCTTTATTTCCGTATAGTATATATGTTATCTTTCTTTATTTCTTCATGAAAGCTTAACTATACAAGATCTATCTCTTCCTCTCGAATAACTCCTCCGTACACAAGTGTACTGACTTTCCTTCATGTATTAATATAGTAGAGACTACTTAAGTAAAACGTCAACCGTGTTGTTGGCAGCATGCACCTCATTCAAGTGTTTTCGTAATATCAAACGGTCCCTCCATTAAGTCGTTTATTATTCAGAAGCTCCCGGTATTTTGCGCTGAGCGCGAAATAGGCAGCCTCCCTCGAATATAACCACGTTTGTACTACTCATTCACGGATACATCGGGTGTATTTTACTAGATTCTATTTTAGTCGTGCTGGGTAAATACTAAAATTAAATCTGCTAGCTTTCCTAACGGCTCCGTCAAATACGATGATAGATTTTTTTATTAAACCAGAGAAAAGCGAAAAAACTGCGTATAAATTATCTTGTAATATTATTTTTTGCAGTTTATATAGGAATTAACGACACGATAAAGTAAAACATTTTATTACGTCATTCGATATTTTAATAACTAACTAACTAACTAACTAAACTTCACGCCACTTCCCTAGCGGGGTAGGCAGAGAGAACCGAACGCCATATGGCACGATCCTTACACACCTCACTCGCCTCTTCAACATTCATAATCCTTTTCATACAAGCTCTACGATTTTTATGACTCCTAACATCACCTTCTTTTAATACACGACCAATCTGGTCGTGGTAGGTGAGCCTGGGCCTTCCGCGGCTCCTACATCCTTCCACATTCGCATTGTATATCTGTTTAGTCAATCTTTCGTCATCCATTCTTTCCACATGTCCGAACCACCGGAGCATGCCTCTTCTTACCTTGACTCCGACGCTGTCCTTCAGACCAACTCTCTTTCTTACATCATCATTCCGAACGCAGTCTGTGAGCGATACACCGCAGATTTTCCGCAGCGCACGCATCTCGACCGCGTTTATTCTACTTTCATGCTCTTTCTGCCATACCCAACTCTCGCTTCCATATGTTAGCGTAGGAATCAGCACCGCATTGTGTATGGCGAGCTGGGCCTTCTGGCTTAAGATTTTGCTGCCTAAAAGTTTTCCTAACGCTCCATTCACCCTATTCCCTGCATTCACTCTTCTTTCTATATCAGCGGAGTACCTTCCATCTCTACTAAATGCAGATCCTAGATATACAATTTCATTCACCTGTTCCAGCACTACATCGTCAACCGTTATCCTTGTATCCGTTCTGGTTTCATCTCTTTCAAACACCATAATCTTTGTTTTCTTCGCATTCAAATGTAAGCCTCTCTCCTTGCAATCATCTTTCAATGTTGTGACTAGTTGCTGCAGATCCGATGCCGACTCTGCTAGAAGTACGGCATCGTCCGCGTAAAGCAGGCAGTTCACAACCAGGTCACCCATACGCACTCCAACATTCATAGATCTAATCCTCTGGAGACAATGGTCGAGATATAGGATAAACAGCAGAGCAGACAGCACGCATCCCTGTCTGACACCAATATTGACGTCAAACCAGGGTGACAGGCTGCCCTCCACTTGCACGCATGCCGTACATCCCACATAGGTGGACTGCGCAGCACGAAGCAATGCTCCATCAATCCCATATCTCGGCAATATGTCCCAAAGGTCCTTTCGTACAACCCTGTCAAAGGCCTTCTCCATATCCACAAAACCGCAAAAAACCCTCTGACTTTTGGCCAGATGCTTCTCCACGATGTTGCGAAGAGAGAAAACTTGATCCGTGCATCCTCTACCATTCCGGAAACCTCCCTGTGCCTCCCACAACATTCCATCAGATTTCACCCTCATTCTCCTCTCAATAATCTTGCCATACACCTTTGCTGCTAAGCTGATCAAACTGATGGCTCTATGGCTGGCACAGTCCATACGTGACCCAGCACCCTTGTACAGAGGCACGATAACTGCCCGTCTCCAGTCCATTGGGACCTTTCCGTTTCTCCAGCATAGATTGCACAAGAACCAGAAAGCGTCCTGGACGCTAGCGCCACCTAGCTTGATCATCTCCGCAGATACCTTGTCTATTCCCGCGGCCTTTCCACTTTTCAGACTTCGTATCGACCATTCAATCTCATTCATTCATTTTTATTTTAATAACGAAACATGATACATTTTAAAATCTGTATTGTAATTGATCAGACTGTTTGTTACAATTGCTTGTTAAGTACCTATATATTTTCAATACCACTGTTGATTCTGATATCCGTAACACAAGTGCTTAAGCTACTTACCTCGGAGTCAGATTAATGTATGTGATGTTGTGGGATATTTATTTATTTATTATTTATTGGCACCCATTCTCGCTAGAATATTATCATCTAATTGACACGTTAGGTACACCTTAAATAAAGCGCTCATCTAATATACGAATCCTTGATTGGCTCCATTCATCGCCCCGTCTCACCGTGAGGATCACCTTTATAATGAGAATGCTGGTCGCGTTCGATTTTAAACACTTTCTAAAGCAAATTTTGGGAACCATTTTGAAAGCGACACCTTTTACGAGATCTAATTTTGGACGGCGCGCTTCTACTGATTCGTTTTTGAGTTTTGTAGCGGATTGTTCTTTAACTATTATTGTATTAATGATAGTCATTGGGTATTCGACAGCATCATTTTAACTGTAGAACATTGACAAAGTTATTAAATAAGAACAATAACAGATGGTATTTTTGGTTCATTTTGAATAATGTTTATATCAAAATAAATAAATAAAATAAATAAATATCAGACTACATCACATACATTGATCTGACTCCGAGGTAAGTAGCTTAAGCACTTGTCTTACGGATATCAGAAACAACAGTGGTATTACAAATATATATGTACCTTAATATTGGATATTAACACCCAGACACAGAACAAACACAAATATTCATCATACGAATATTTGTCCTGGGTGGGGATCGAACCCACAACTCTTGGCGCATGGGGCAGGGTCACTACGGAATGCGCCATCGAGCTTGTCAAATATTATAAGTGTAATTAGTCTGTTTTAACTAGATGTAAATGTGATGGCACAACCCTACATTTTGTATGGAAGTGAAACATTTCCATAATTCCAGAAAGGACCAAAGTACATGACAATTTGCAAAATATATTAGAAAATCATGAAACAAATATGAGAGATTTTCGTAATCAAGACAGTGAATTTAAGTAATACTTTTAGAAATGAAAAATACCAAAATGGTTTGGTTTTTTTTTAGTATACAATTATCTAGATATCATACTTCTATTTGAATATTTACAGTTACTCATTTGGACTAAATATGCAAGGATTCGGCTTTGTTTTTCAAGTCTCCTGAAAACTGTACTTTTGCTTACCTTCGTAGAGTACGAGATACGAGAAATGCGTCAATACTCGTACTCATATACTCGTAATATAACGTACATTCAAACTGGTTGTTTATTTGAAGTAGGCATTTGACTGGCAACTATAACGCCGAATTAGCAGTTGCCAGTGCACGCACCAAGCCGATCCACGATAACGTTACGTAACGCACACTGCATGAAAGTACAGTGAGGAAACTGAATCTGTGGTGTAGTAGTGCCATATAACTCGACCACCGTAGAGGCAGTTAAGTGAGCTGCTTGTGCCATCGATTGTTTAATAAAAACCTTAAAATATACCTGCCCCTGCTCTAAATAAAAATCAGTCAAATTAAGAACCTCCTCCTTTTTTTTTAAACGGTTAAAAATAAAAGTGGTTTGTTCTGCTTCGTACTCTGCCTGTGCGACAGGCGACGGCCAGTTACAAAAAATAAATAAATAATATAAAAACAAGTGATTAAGAGAAATATAAATAGTTCAGGCATTTTGCAGAGGAAAACTAATTAAGTTACTAATGGGTAATAGAGAGCCACGTTTAAGATTTAAAATCGTAGTGACTTTGGCCGTAACATTTTAAATAAAACAGTACCTACAGTCACTTGTAAATTACGTAAAATAGTAAATATCTATAATACAATTTGTACATATAAATGCGTTCCTTTAAAAAAATAATTAAAAATACATATGTACATACATGGATGTTCTTACGATTTAACAATTGGAATAAATTTTGACAGGCCCGTTGGTTAAGTGGTCAGAGACCCTGGCCACGAAACCGAGGGTCGCGGGTTCGAACCTACTAGGGGCAAATGTTTCGTGTGATGAACTAGGACATTTGTACTCGAGTCATCCTTTTATCCGGTCACCTAGTATCCATAGCACAAGCTTATAAGCTTGATTTGGAAATTGGTGTGTCAGTCTGGAAAATGTATTTATTATTATTTATTTATCTATAAGTTTTACAATAAAGTGCTTTAAAAAGAATTGATTTTATCGTTCAGAAATACATCGGTTCGTAAGTCACAAAAAATCGAATGATTCTCATTTAAATGGGAAAATATTGTACGTACTTGTGTAAGCAGCGCCACAGTAAAGAGAGGCACAGTAAGTAAGGATTTTGTCTAGTGATTTTGTCTAGTGTTAAAAAGTTTTGTTTTTTAATTTGGTACTCTTAGATGTACTAATATGATACGTAATACATTATCGCTGGCAGTCAATACCTGGAAAATGTGTAAATAAATGTTGTCCCAATTAACCGATTACCTAGGTTCAGTTTCCGTGTTTCTTTTTGGAAATCCATAATAAGCAAAGAGCAAGCCTCACTTTAAGACATTATGTCCGTCTCCCACATATGTTTGTACAAACATTTTCCGCTAATGAAATGGTTTATTTCTGAAATACATATATCCGTACATGTAGTAAAACTTTAAAGTAGGGTAGAACTGCATCACTGTCGTACTCCGGACTGCGGCTCCCGATAGCCGATCGCGTTACGTAATGGTCGCGTGATCGCATCACGTGTGCCGGGCCGATTCACAGATTGCGTTTATGTATTTTTATGGTAACGATTAGCAACTAAGTTCGAGGGGTGAATTACCCTGTTTTTTGATTGCCCAGAAATTGGGTTAAGTTTCGCGTGGGCTCACTACGATGGTAGTGCAACTTAGTTGTGCCCTTATTATAACTGTTTCAAGGAAAATGTGGACTTGACTGAGAAATTGTTCGAACGCTCCAATTTTATAATTTTTACGGTCTAAGCTGTATTACTCGGGATAATTAGCTGGATATAATAAGTAATATTGAGGTTGTTTGTATTTTTATGGTAATTGAAGAAAGTTGGGCTTTGGTGGGATATTCCTTTTTATAAAACCTTCATGAATAAAATAATATTAAATAAATATATCAGACTATATCACATACATTGATCTGACTCCGAGGTAAGTAGCTTAAGCACTTGTGTTACGGATATCAGAAACAACAGTGGTATTACAAATATATACTTAAATATTGGATATTAACACCCAGACACAGAACAAACACAAGTATTCATCATACGAATATTTTTCCTGGATGAGGATCGTACCCACAACTCTTGGCGCATGGGGCAGGGTCACTACCGAATGCGCTATCGAGCTTGTCATATAATAACTTAATTTAAATTATTTATAATATCTGACATAATAATAAGTATTCAAAAAGCTTTGTATAAAGAGCTAGATACTATTAAGAACCCATAGTCATTATAATAATGAATGAGACAAAAATTTGTGCTTCATAATAAACCTTTGATAGTCAAAATTACACATAGAAATTTGAACAAAAATTCCTAGAGACCTCCTATACGTATAAAGCCTATAATTTCAACAAAAACCTCGCTTCATACTCGTATGCATATAAACCGTCCTGTTTATGAAATTTCAAAGCCGATAGTTAAACGCATCGCTACGAAATAGCTACGAAATTCCTGCTACGGCCTACGCCGTAGATAAACTACGGCGCTACGAGGCTATTAAAATGATGCATCGCTTTTGTAACCGCACTATGTATCGTCTGTTGCAATTTGGGGAACGAGCTTGAAAAAATACGGCGCTGTTTGGCGTTTGTGATGTGAACGCGACAAATCGCCGGCTGGACATTGGGAATTCGAGTAGGATTTATATTTTAGAAATATGTGGGCTGTGTTTTAATTTTAACAAAACAAGTGCGAGTCGGACTCGCAGACAAAGGGTTCCGTACCATTATCCATACCGCATTAGACTATATATTATAACCTATATTATAACCTATTTTTTATATTTGAAGCGTCTACCTGTTGCCGATAATAGTATCGACCAAAAGGCATCGACCAAAATCACGTTTGTTGTATGAGAGCCCCCCTTAAATGTTTATTTTATTATATTTTAAATTAATTATTTATTTATAAAGTGAATATACAATCAAATATTCTGTAAATATTTCAAGCGTTTACTTGTCGCCGTTATTAATATTGAGCAAAAAACGGCAAAAAAATCATGTTTGTTGTATGGGAGCCCCCCTTAAATATTTATTTAATTATGTTTTTAGTATTTGTTGTTGCCCTGTTGCTACAACAGGGCAACAGAAATACATTATTTGTGAAAATTTCAACTGGTTAGCTATCACGGTTCATGGGATGTAGCCTGTGATTAGGGATTGCAATCCAGCGGCGTTTTCAATCCAGTTGGATTCTTGCTGGATTGACCTGAATCCAACTGGATCCAGCGCGGATCCAGCAAAATGTGGAACGAAAATAAAAAGACGACATTTTTAAGACTTTTTTTTATTAATTTGTACTTCTTACGATAATCTATGAAATCTTTCACTCATTTGGTGATATCTTGTATCAATTTGCTTTAGTTTCTTAATAATTTGAGATCAAAAGAATCAACTTAAAATTAAATAACAAACATATAACCTCATATAACATTTTAGATAATGTTTCTAAGTAAGCAATATCTTATTACGTTTATGTTTAATGATAGGACGGCTAATCAGTAGCAATCAATCTTACAAATTCTTTTAAAATTAACTACAAAAAAGGACCATAATAATAATACTATTTTAATCTTCAATCGATTTTGTGTATCCAGCACTGTATGCTGGATCCAGCATGTTTAAAAAGGCGCTGGATCCAGCTGGATTGTTGTATGCTGGATCCAGCAATTGCAATCCTTACCTGTGATAGACGGACGGACGGACGGACAGCGGAGTCTTAGTAATAAGGTTCCGTTTTTACCCTTTGGGTACGGAACCTTAAAAAGTAATGACTGGGGATTCTCTCGATTTAATTTATGGTTAAATGTCTAAGTTAAATGTGGTTTAAAGTACTTGTTCATCCTTGGACTATATTCCATCTCCATCACGGGTTGCGGGATAGATGACATGTTTGCTTATGCATATTTGAAATAAAGGGTATAAATAAATAAATATCCGACGACATCACATACATTGTTCTGACTCCGAGGTAAGTAGCTTAAGCACTTGTGTTACGGATATCAGAATCAACAGTGGTATTACAAATCTTATATAAATAAAACAAAGTCGTGTTTGTTACACCACTTATAAGTCGAGAACGGCTGAACCGGTTTACGTTGTTTTTGATTTGTTGGATTTGTCTTCGTCCAGAATAACAGAATAACTATTAAAAACATTGAAAAATTGACGATAAAACAAAATAAAAGCAAAAGTATTTTCTCATATAAAACGGTGGGATTCGTATCTGTCAATGTTAAATGTCAATTACTGGGCGATACGAAGTTCGCCGGGACAGCTAGTATATACTTAAATATTGGATATTAACAGACACAGAACAAACACAAGTATTCGTCATACGAATATTTGTCTGTGTGGGGATCGAACCCACAACTCTTGGCGCATGGAGCAGGGTCCCTACCGAATGTGCCAACGAGCCAGTCAAAGGGTATATTGGAATTGTATTATTAGTTACTAAGTCAAGGGTCATGATGGTAGCGAGGCTCCAGTAATAAAGAGTATACTTTCCATCGCTACAAAATAAAAATACGAAATTTAGTTAGTTAGCAGTTTCGTCGCAACAGCCTCGAGGTATCGTGCCCGTAACTTATTCAAGACCTCGCAAATACAATATGAAACGACAGCGCAACCTTACTTCACTGCAGGGATTATACTTTGATTAATAAAACTGCACGAAAGTAAATTCGAACGGATAATTGTAGGCGAATTGTAATTTAGTACAAAGAGAGTGTAATTTTTTATGATTTTCGCAGACGGTTTATTTTCTTAGCGTTTACCGAAGTAAGTGAATAGTTTTTTTTTCTTTTCATATCAATTTTATATGTATATTAAAGTGACTTTTGTACCGTCCCGTTCTCGAATTTACCATTCCTTAAGATTTTCCAAAATTTAATAGCTTAATTTCTTTTTATTTTTACTTTTTTGAGTTATAGCGAGGCTAATGAACTGCAATTAATTGTTATATACATAAATTATAATATAAATATGGCATTGAGTTAAAGCCTAATATTATATTCCTAGTCGCTCATCTCGCCCCTATTCGAATTTAGCTTGAATCGTTATCTCGAAATTGGCAAGTCTGGTTATTACATTGTAGCGATAGCCATCTGCCCTTGGCAACCCGCATAAGGGAACAAGACAAATTGGATTATAGTTACATATCAAGAGTTGTATGTGGATGTGATGTTTTCCTCGGAATGTTTTCGCCAAGCTTCTAGTATCAATCTGCTTATACTTATGTATTTATTCATACGTACCTAAGAAAAATAAGTTGTTCATACTGGTATTCTTTTTGCTCCAAACTAAGTAAATATGCTTATGTTATCGATCCTAGCCAACGTCTTCCCATTAAGTGAGTCAGTACTTACATAAATACTTTTTCATTAATCTTAGAATATATTCATTAATGTACAGATATGTATATGTACTTATATTATCATCAATATATATAAAAATCAATGCCATTTTTCGTTGTAATTTTATAACTCAAGAACGGGCTCACCTATCCAAACCAAATGTTTAGGCTTTGTTCGGACTATTTATTAGATGGTTTATGTGAAGTTTCCACAAAATCGGTTGAGCGGTTCTTCATTTATAACATTTTTAATATTTCACATTATACGTAACGAAGCACGTACCGGGCCGCTAGTTAATGTATAGATCGAAGTACATTTAGATTCGTTAACGTACTGTAACATTTGAAATAACCTTTGATTATGTCAGAAATATACCTAAGTAAAACAAATGCTTCGTCAAAAATAGCATATCAATATGATACTATTTATCTCTTTGATGATATAAATTTTTATTATGCGTATTAATGGATCGTTATCAATTAATTATTAATTATATTCGTTATATTACACCGTGTAATTGTACATTACAGGGTAATTAGATTAGCAAAACATTGTACTGCTTACGTTTAAATTTTATTAGTTTGATTTTTTTAAATTATTTATTGAAATATTAGCTTTCTGCACTCCTCCATATAAACTTTAACTGTGGCAAATCTCATACTCCATCGTCCGCGTAATTCTCATACAAAGACGCTTCAAGTGTTAATATATATATGAGCTAACTTGGAATGAATTCCCATAAATCTACATATTTTAAATCCCAGCCAAGTGCTTTCTGACTGAATAAAGAAGGGTTCTGTGATACGCTGGAAACATTTCATGCGTCTACCTATAACCTACCTATCATTACTCAAATCGAGAAAGAACGCAAAAATATGCATATTTTTATTATAGCAACCATAGATACAAATACGTTTTTTTGTGAAAATGTCAACAAAACGACCGTGATGATATGTATTTATATATGTATCTATGTATATATCTATGTATGTATGTCAATAGAACCTTTATATACTGTTCATCTGGTCAGTGGCGGATTTACAGTGTTGGCCGCTCTAAGCCCCAGGTCATAATTCTCAGTACTAAAGCGTCATCACTTAATTTTTATCACGATTGGCCGCCTCTAATATCTGGCCGCCCTAGGCCTGGGCCTACTGGGCCTTAGAGTGAATTCGCCACTGCATCTGGTTGAGACGAAGTGACAGACAGCGGAGGTTAAATACAATATTATAATTCTGTAAGGGTCTTTGTGTAAGGAACCTTAAAAATAAAAAGCAAGCCAGAAACCATACTTTGCAAGACGAAATCAAATTTTCAAGTCGGGCCGAGCTTACGCGGCAAATCTGATTGGTCACCGAAAACTTTTGTGTATCCCCCAAATTAATCTGAAGCCGAAAAAGTCTTAACGAGAAAAAAGCTCGATGTTAGCTTTAAGTTCGGTTCGGGCCGTGAGTTTATTTAAAATTTTGTGGCCATTTCTTATTGGGTGTGTGAAGTTTGGATTGCTTGGGTATGAGCGAAGTTGTTGGACGTAAAATTAGGATTAATGCCGTGTTGATGTGTTGCGAATATCGAGCAAAAGAAACGTTGAAGTAAAGTATATTATGTAGCAGAAGGTTCTAACAAACCAACTAAGTTGCGCAGCGACCGAAAGTGAGTTTTGGCTTCAGATAGTAATCTAAGAGCTTTATACAAACTATTAATTAAGGGTAAATTACTAACCATATCACTTCTAATATGACCTTCTACGCGCTATGCCACGTCCCTTGTCGGGGTCCATTTGGACTATAAAATCAGATTACGTTAAGTAGACAGCATCAAAACGCGTACTATTTCACCTTCGTAACGCGGCGTCTTCGTAAACTTCGATCATATATACATAACTTCAAGCCCGTAATCCCCTAAGGGGTAGGCAGAGTCAAAGGGCCAGTAGGCCCCTTTAACCACATTCACATTTCATGCGATAATCGTTATACATTTATGTAGTTAGTGGAATGTGCGCAGGTTTCTCCCAATATATTGTCTCGTTTCAGAATCCATTATATTTCTTAAAAACAGTATGTAGCCTTCATGCTACCAGTGTAGTTAGCTCCAGTGGTGGGACTTCTTGTGTCAAGTGCAACTTATTTAAAGTCCAGTAGTGTGCACATAAATAGCTATAATTGTCGGGTAAAAACGGATCGTAGCCTTTATGCTACGAGTGTCATTAGCTACAACGGGCTAGTCAGTCTCTTGGTGCCAAGTGCCAGTCACTTAAAGCCCATTACTAGTTTATGAAACAAATAGCTATAATTATCGGGTAAAAACGGACTGTAGCCTTTATGCTACGAGTGTCATTAGCTACAGAGTTGGTCAGACCTCAAGTGCCAAGCGAGGCTAGATGCAACATTCGAGTATTATTATTGCAACTGATGCAGCCGACATTTTGGCTGCAAGCCAGGTGCTCCCCTTCTAATAGAGTGACAAGAGATCTGAGCGTTTTTGGGATAAACGGAGTTTTGAAGCTAAAAGCTAAAGTCAGTGAGTATAAACAGCTGATTTCAGTATTCACAATCTCGGAAACTGACACTTGATATTACATAACCACTTTTGTCATTAGTTGTGTAGTTTCAGACGTTCTTAATGAAAAAGTCTAAATCAGAAACTGTTTGAAAAGACGAACAACTCTCGCCGTGATAAAATGTAATGAAATTATTTATCAATATCTGTGAATATAATAAGAACACGTTATTTAGTTAGATACGACTATTACAAAGTAACAAACTTTCACATAATTTTATACTATTTTAGTATATTGTAACATACAAAAAGAGACATGATGTAAAAAAAATCCATAGCGCTGCATTAATACCAAACTTTAATTAAATTGTACCGTCGGCAATTAAGGCACCTATTCCGAGGAACAAGTTTAGTTCTTGAACCTTTGAAATAAAGGTGAAAGTTGTTCAGTTACTTCTGATGCTGACCGTACTCAGAAATGCAAGATTTCTTTAAGTAAAATAAATTCCTCATTTTCTACAAAGGATAGGAACCATTGTCACCCTATTGTTGGCTGGAGGTGGATTTAAAGGAACGCACTAGAACAAAGACCTTTCTACTTCTACTGGAGAATAATTCTGGTTTTCTAAAAATAAAAGCTTTTAACGGGGAAATAATGAAGGAATAACATTACTATATGCAAAGACGTACCTACATAGTCTTGTATTACCCATTACAAGATAAATCATTACTTTAACAGCATTTTTATCTAAATGTTCGTAGATGCATGGTTTTAAAGGTCTAGTCTAGAAATACAAGCAATATGAAAATGTTGGTAATTGTTTAGTCTTCGTTTGAGCCTGGTAACCTTTATTTTTGCTAAAGGCTATATATGTGGGTAATCTGGAAATATAATCCAAATGCTTCCCTATATAAAAATAAAAAGAATAATTCAGTAAGACCTGACAATTAGGCATTGCAATCCAGCGTTATGTGCTTGATCCAGCAGAGCTTAAATCGTACAAAGCCCAGCTGGATGGCTTGATCTTGCATTTTAATCTCTAGAAGAGATTGAAATCCAGCGGCATTGAACTAATACAAATTACTGAATCCAGCACTGCTAAAATTGTGCTGGGTCTAACTGGATTGCTGGTCTAGCATTGCAATCCCTACTGACAGTAAATTTATAATATTATTGACAAAAATACTAATAGAATTCTCATCATATTTTATTCAGTGTTGAGAAAAATTTTACTCAATCTCAAATACATATCTCAAATGTGAATACATGACATTTTGATTATTCATTATATTTAAAAAAAATCATCCTGACTGACACACCAATACCCTAGTTCCAAACTAAGCTTATAAGCTTGTACTATGGATACTAGGTGAACGGATAGACATACTTAAATACGTTTATAAACATCCATGACTCGAGTCCAAACGTCCATGTCCATCACACGAAACACTTGACCCTAGCAGGATTCGAACCCGTGACCCTTAGTTTCGTGGCCAGGGTCTATGACCACTCGACCAACAGGCCAGTCACAACAAATGAATACAAATGACATCTCAAATATATATTGTACATTTGCACCAGTTAGTTTAATAGTTCTGGCCCTCTTTGCAGTCTGTCACAAAATATTGAACATTTTTATAGCGGGTGTTATTACATTTTGGCGATTATACAAATATGAAAATAAATAAGCACTATCAGGTTTATTTTACAGAACTCTTTATCCCGTAGATAGTACTAACTTGTTCATAATTGCTTTCTTATAAAATGTTATTTGATAAAAACATTATAAAATCACAGACGAACATGCATAAAAAGATTAATGTGCAGATATAGAAGAAGCGAACGTGGAAAATCGCTGCCTAAAACTGTAATTGCGTTCCATATTTTTATATGCAAATAATATTTTGGTTCAATATACGAACGACCTTGGCCAATAACAAACAAATAAATTCGTTATGTGACATCGTTACATATCACATGCTTCAAAAGAAATCTTCAAATGCTATACAATGAATAAAGATCAGTTGTATTCTAGACGTCTTCCATAAAAGAGCACGCAACGAATGGATTTTCGAAGTTAAATAATGGCTGAGCTGCAATTTATTCGTTCGATATTTATGGGAAATATCGATAAATAAATACGCTCGCTGGCCGCTCGCCAGATCCTCAAATTTATCTTTAGGGCGGTTGATGGTGACTCGTGACAGCTAGTGGTCCAAAACACTTAATATTCCTCTGTCGAAGGCGACGCCAACAATATTTCAATATCCTACACAAACGAGGACTGGACTGTATTGGACTTGCCACAAATCGATTTACTTACTATTGCAGTTAAGCAACATTTGCCTCTGTCTAAAGCGGAGTCGATCGTCATCCGGTAATTTAATTGGTCAATTAACTTGCCCATAGTCCAAAATACAAGTTATAGCGTAGGGGAAACCTTTTACGGTTGTAGAAATTTTAATAATGTGCATAGCAGGTCCAGAAAATTTTGCATAGCAGTTCTAGAAAAAGCAGCGTTATGATATCTCTATCAACAAATTAATAGTCTCTTTGTAATATGTGAGCTGCGTAAAATCGCATTAATTTCAAGAGCGCGTTTGTTCCAAGATTTACCTTGTCACAAAATCGCTCTTGTTCCAAAATCCAAAATCTTATAGATGTCTTTGGAACGACATTTTACACTGTAAAAAAACATCAACCATAAATAAATTTGATCGATTCTGAAACTTCGTTTAGCGCTGTAATTCGATTTCGTCTATGAAATTCCACAGAACGCAACAAAATATGCCGCGATTTTTATGCAAAATGTCGATAAATAAAACTGTTACCCGGCTGGCGTCTGGCCAGATCATTTAATTTATCTCTCTGGGCGGAGGGTCGTAATGCGTAACTATGAGTATACTTCGCCAGGAATCCCAATATCATACCACTAACATTGTACTATAAATTACGTACTAGTACGATATGCTTCGAAGAATGAATTTGCATTACACGTGCTTATTGAGGGCGCGATTGTGATGAGATTAATGCTTTGTTATATGTAATCATATGAAAAAAAAAATTACATAGTTTAAAATATAAGTACGCACAAATGTAGTTTACAAAAAATGGTTTATATGAAGTTATATAATATTAGACGAAACCGTATGTTCCTAAAGTAAGCTTCAATATGTGAGTGTATAAACGAAAATATTATAAACAGACAGACCTTAAACCACTTTTTCCATCGACAAGACGGATTTTTTGCTTCTATACCTCTTATATTTTCGTCTAATCAGAATTCAACAAGCAATCCTTTCGCCAAAAGTAAAGTTCGACTCGTTGCAACAACGGTTGCAGATAATTTTGTAATTTTGGATTTTCACTTCTCATTCATTATAATTTGAAATCAATTCGGATTGAAAATTTCAGAAAGTGCTCGAAAATTGGCAAGTACCCGAATTTACGAGCCTGCAGCGATTTTATTATTATTTATGTGAATCTGTAAAAACCAGCAAATCTGGTTGGCCATGCGCCAACATACTATTTATATCTGCGTTACTACACATTCGTATTCTACTGAATTGCCTAGGTACCAACTAGAACGCTAACATACAAATGTTGTCCAAATCTAAGTATTCTCTACAACAACATAATTACCTATTTTTTTTAAACTGATATCATAGATACTGATAATAGATAGGCGTATTCCTAATGTTGTTCCAAGATTACCCTTGTTTCAAAATCAGGTTTGTTCCAGAAAGGCTCTGTAAAAGTAGCAATTGTTACATGGTGTTAGAAACCCCCTCTCGGATAGTAATGTTGCCCTATTATTTATTTAAAAAATATATACAATGTGAAATACTTCCTCGACGTTATATTTATGTAAAACCGAATGTGTATTTGTAGCTTTAATTAAGATTAAGGTAGGTATTGTAAATTTTAGCTATTTTGTAAAGAGCTTTTAGCTTAATTGTGATCATAAAAAACATATAACTAACTGAAGTGAAGAAGTGGAGTGAAGATTCCGAACGACAAATGGCACAATCCTTACACCCTTACTCGCCACTTCGACATTCATGATCCTTTTCATACAAGCTCTACGGTTTTTATGACTCCTAACATCACCTTCTGTTTATATACGACCAATCTGGTCGTGGTAGGTGGTGAGCCTGGCCCCTCCGCGGCTCCTACATCCTTCCACTTTCGCATTGTTTATCTGTTTAGTCAATCTTTCGTCATCCATTCTTTCCACATGTTCACAACAACCGGAGCATGCCTTTTCTTACCGTGAGTCCGACGCTGTCCTTCAGACCGACTCTTTTTCTTACATCATCATTCCAAACGCAGTCTGTGAGCGATACACCGCAGATTTTCCGCAGCGCACGCATCATCATCGCAATAGTTACGTATTGTAAATTTTAGCTAATTTGTAAAGACTAATTGTGATCATATATACATTTAAACATACTATACTATACTATACTGGTAGGATATATCGATAAATAAACAGTTACTCCACCTGGCCACACGCCAGGTCATCTAATTTATCTCCGGGACGGGTGGTTGTGACAACTCCAGGGAACCATTAGAGGCAGTATCGTTACACGCGATTATCCTATTAGCTACTTTATTTACGTGCCAGTAAAGGCGCAATTTGCGTCGACAATGGTTTCAGTTTATCGTGGTTAAGCTCGTTAATTATTGGCTTGTACTGTCTATTATGAAAATCAAACAATCATCGGTATAAAAAGAATCATTTCTATCTTAACAACACGCCCGTGATACCCGAAGAGGTAGGCAGAGTCAAAGGGGCAGCAGTCCCCTTTAACCACATTCAGCCAAATAAAACTGGGCTTGGTTAGATGGAAAATTGTGTTAAAGTCGTGACAAGTGGCTTGTTGCCTACACAATCACAAACCCAAAACCCGATATACCATTAGTCGCCTTTTACGACATGCTAGGCAAGAAACACAGTTGGCACATTCTTTTTAAGTCCCAGACCAACAAGGGACAATGGGCTGGGTTAGATGGAAAATTGTGAAAAAGTAGTGACAAGTGGCTAGCTCGTCGCCTACACAATCACATACCCAAAACCCCACATATCATTAGTCGCCTTTTACGACATGCTAGGCAAGAAACACAGTTGGCAAATTCTTTTATGGTCCCAGACCAACACGGGAAAAGAATCATGACCTAGTCATTCAATAATATTAAAATATCACCGACTTTCTTGGTAACTGTGAAACACAACAGCAAGAGTGAATGTGAATATACAATATTTTAAAAATTTCAAAGAATACTTAGTTCAATAAACATAATAATTTTGGAGATTATTGATAAAGAAAAATCTTTTTCTTTGATAAAAAAAAGATATTTTTTTTTTATTTACATGTCCAATGTTTTAATTTTAAACTGTATTTAGTATTTGATATGACTATTTTAATGTATAATAATTATTATTTTAAACTTTCGCGTTCAATAATATCACCCTTTTGAGAACGTCAGCGATATTGTACGTAGATATTCACACAGTATACATAGGTATATATATTTAAATTTTATCTCAATATAAAAATAAAATCTCTATAAAGAAACTCAAACCTATACATTATACAGACTCAATCTGGGTTTTCCTGATAATAGGAGACAAAACACGTCCTTCCTCACTTTATCTTTTATCCAGGGCTAAGTCAATGCCTGACCATTTATCAGGTCAGCGGCTTTGTTGTTTTAATACACCCCTCCCAGCAGGTGGTGTACAAATGTTTTTGGGTCGAGACCCTACCCTTATTTAACCTAGATGAGCTGGGATTTACAAAAATCTGGTTGGATCGTTATTAACATGGAGGTTATCTTGACATATTTTTTATTTCAAACTTGATATATAGGAACGAAGTTTTGATTTTATTGCATTTGGTAGAGTTGAAACTCGTATAAAGTTTATATTTTTTTTTTTTTTTTACCGCTCCAAGCTTGAATAGTCATGCTCACTATAACGTCGCTGGGGTGGTGGCGTTATGTGACGGGTCGTTACATTCCCTAAAATATGGTTGAGTGAAGCGATGGCTGACACATACGTCATGCTTGGGAACAGGTGCCGCCTTTGGGGACTGGTCTGCTCTGGTTTGGTTAATTTATGCTTACATTTTGTAAACATCGTTATTTTATATTTTGGTGTCTGACAAGCCAACTTCACGACATGGTTCAAATGCAAATATGATCTATACACCCCTGTAAAATATGATGTTGAAAAGAGTAACTACCGAGTTTCTTGCCGGTTTCTTCTCGGTAGAAGCAACATTCCGAACCGGTAGTAGATTCATATTATTAGTTGATTTTCCTATTGAATTGACGATTTATAAGTGTTTGTTTCAAACCTATAAAAATAAAGAGTATTTTGACTTTGACTTTGACTTGACTTTGAATAAGTTCTTAAAATAATGTATTTTTGTCTGTATGCCATAAGCTCTTTTTAGAAGATGGATCAACGTGTTTATGGCGTGGTTAATGTTATATACTTAGTCTATTATTTATAGATGAATTCTCGATAAATGGGCTATCTTACACTGATTTTTTTTTCAAATCGGACCAGTAGTTCCTGAGATTAGTGCGTTCAAGCAAACAAATAAACTCTTCAGCTTTATAATATTTGTCAACGAAACCAAAGGTCGCGGGTTCGAATCCCACTAGGGTCAAGTGTTACGTATGATGAACATGGACATGTGTACTCGGGTCATGGATGTTTATAAACGTATTTAAGTATGTCTATCCTTTCACCTGGTATCCATAGCACAAGCATAAGCTTAGTTTAGAACTAGGGAATTGGTGTGTCAGTCTGGAGAATTTATTTGTTTAGTATAGATAAATATGAATAAGAATAATAATTTTAACCTTACGGTTATTGGATATCCGTTAAAAGCATATGGTATTACAATATCGAACACCAGATATTCGGTTTAGCAGTAACCTATCTCAATATGTAAGTAATATCGCCGAAAACCTTATTTGAACGACGAAACCAGCTATAAATAAAGTGCAGGACTGTTTCTGACAGCTGTATCGAACTCGCGAATTGGGTAAGACGTAACGGATCGTTGTTTGTAATGGGTTCAATCTAATTCGGTTGGTTATTACTATTTGTTTGTTGAAACAAGTGTCAACTCTGGTTATGATTTCAGTTCGTCTTATTTATTTAAAAAAATTACCTACGTACTTTCCGTTATTCTGGGTGTTAATATTTAATTGGTAATACCACTGTTGATTCTGACATCCGTAACACAGGTGCTTAAGCTACGTACCTCGGAGTCAGATCAATGTATGTGATGTCAAGGCAATAGTCAGAAACGAATATTGTTCGAGCCACTCGCTTCGGATAAACAAGATATAAAAAATTTAAGATCCTAGTAAAATCGCATTAAGTTTAATTTGCTAAAGCTTCATAAAGCTTTAAAGGTAGAAGCTTTAAAGCTTCGCCGTCTATTCCCTGTAGCCCAGTAAAGAACCATCAATGTTTAATTATTGCAAGCTTTTTAGAGTATTCGAAAGCTTTTTGAGCGGCACTGTACGACTTGAAAGCTCGAAGCTTTCCGTGCAATAAGCACTCTTTTGATTGCAATCAACACAGAGCTTTGTGATCCCAGTGACAGCTTTAAATGTGTTTTTTAGTGTTTTTCGTATTTGAATTTTTATAGAGTTTTATACAAACGTTGTTTGGTGAAATGTACAGATTTGAAAATACGTATTTACTTAGATTTACTTGTATGAGTAGAAGAAACGCGTTGTCCGTACTGTTGTAGAAAACCTGAAAATAGCCGAAAATTTAATTTCAATATAATACTACTGAATAATATCATGATCTTTACATTAATGTTTAAGTTTTATCTTTGTTTTTTATTATTTATTAATTAATCTATTTATTACGCACAAATATAAGCCATGAAAGAAAATATACATATGTGTGTTACATTAACAATAATAATCGGAGCGGTGGTAGCTCAATGGTAAGGACACGCGCCTCTTAACCGAGGAGTGCGGGTTCAAACCCCGGCATGTACCTCTAGATTTTAAAAAAATCTATGTACATATTTATACCACTAGCTCGACGGTGAGGGAAAACATCGTGATGA
Source organism: Glyphodes perspectalis (assembly GCA_951394215.1). Classification (NCBI taxonomy): domain Eukaryota; kingdom Metazoa; phylum Arthropoda; class Insecta; order Lepidoptera; family Crambidae; genus Glyphodes; species Glyphodes perspectalis. The sequence continues at coordinate 3,008,610 of OX596217.1, forward strand.
AACCTACAAATTCAAACAACTTTGAATTTGTAACCATGATCCAAAAATTGTCTGGTTCCCCTATTTTAGGGTTACGAAGGTCAGTTCGGCAGTCGCTTCACTGTAATTACCAGACTCGCTAAATCCTGGATCATGGTCTAAGCGGACCCCGTCTAAGCACGGGACATAACGCTAGGAAGATGAAGTGTTACATTAACAATAATAAACATGAAAGTAACCTCATTACAAAGTAAAATGATAGAATAGAATAATAGAATAGATTAATTTTATTAGACACATTCAATATATATACAAGCAACAAGAAAAATACAGAAACACAGAAATACAACAATTGTCTGCCAAAACGGCGCCCGCTCAGCTCAGTCGTCAGCTACCTGATAATCACGCTGACCACGACGCTGGTTTTCAGCAAGCACTTAAGTCTGTTTTTCATCATCCTCTTGCCCTTCTCCTAGCTCATCTGGGGTCGGCGCAGCATGTTTTCCTCTTCTATACATCCCGGTCAGCCATCATCAAGCTATCCACTCCTTTTTCACTCATATCGTCTTTCTCTCAATCCATCCATCTCTTATTTGGCCTTCCTCTTCCTCTCCATCCACTAACATTCATACTCATCACTCTCTTTGTCACATGTCCTTCCTCTCTTCTCCATGCCCATCATCACACTTAGTCTGTTTTTGTTCTTGTTTTATGATCTTGTTAGCACTTGGACGACTCATCATAGACTTATTAAATCTGGCAATACAGTGAATTAACTATTATCTGAACGTTGTAACCCTCAAATGAGAACTGGAAAAATTATACTTTCGCAACACAAAGACAATGGAATATTATCCTATATTTTTTCAGTTTAACATTTTGGCACTTTCAGGACTCTAAACCCTCATTATCTTTATAACGGCGGAATCCTCTTGTTCCCTCGGGATTAATTACCAGTTAAGCGACCGTTCGTGAACTAGAGGAATCGATTACGAGTATGCTAATCGGGAGCGATACAACCATAACTTTGTTATTACTCGATAATCTTAGATTTATTGCAAAAAAATATGGTTTTAGATTTAACCTGAGTCTATATCCGAACATTAATAAATGTAGTAGACGCTGTATATTCTCTACTAGCTGTGCCAGCGGTGTCACCCGCGTTTATGGTTTATATTATAAAGACTATTTCCGTCATACATGATTTCTATGTAACTTTAACCATTAAGGCTGCACACGCGACGGAAGCTTAAAAAATGGAGTAACTTCTCCCATTTTTCCAACATCTTCCTTCACTACTTTGCTCCTATTGATTATAGCGTGATGAAAAGTATACTATAACCTGCCCAGGAGTATGAAGAATAATTGTACCAAGTTTCGTTAAAATCCGTCGAGTAATTTTTGTTTCTATAAGGAACATACAGACAGACAGACAGACAAAAATGTTACTGATTGCATTTTTGGCATCAGTATCGATCACTAATCACCCCCTGATAGTTATTTTGAAAATATATTTCGTGTACAGAATTGACCTCTCTACAGATTTATTATAAGTATAGATATAGTAGTCAATTCATATTTTTGTATAATCAATCTGGCATTGAAAAGAGTGACTACCGGTTGTTGCCGGTTTCTTCTCGGTATATACGTACGACATTCCGAACCGGTGGTAGATTCAAATGGTTTTGTTTTGTATTATTTGACAATTTATAAGTGCTTTTTTGAGGCCTACATAAATTATAATTATTTTGAGTTTGAGTTTGTAATAGCACATAAAAATGGTGATTTGCAATAAAAATGTACGGTTTATATTTAGAACTGTTTGAACATTGACTGATTACGTCTTGAAATAGTGTAATCATTTGTGACCATTGTCCGTCGTAAAAAAGACAAAACTCTGTGTAATGGGTCCCACGCGCCTCATGCGAGGGGTATTAAGCCTAACCCGAGCAGGCACCTCGGGGTTTTTAAAGCTAGATGAGGATTTATATTACAAGCTCGTCGGTAAAAAAAATCCTCGTGAGGGAACTTGCACTTTAGAATAATAATAATATCCTCCTAACCGATATCGGTCACGGCGGCCAATCTCAACGAGGATTAGCCATCTGCGCAGGAGATATTATAGTGCACAAGTGTGTCCTAGTCCGGTGAGAAGGCAATTTGGCATGACCGGAGAGAGGTCAGGCTTAACGTGCTCTTTGAGGTACGGGGGTGATTAAACCGCCAACTTCCTGACTCCGGACAGTTACTGAGAATTTCAATATAGAAATAACCAGCCACAAATTTTTGGCCCGACCCGGGATCACTCGGAACCGGGATCAGGGTTACATATCCAGTTATTCTAATAACTGGATATGTAAACCTGATCCAATTGTTCTAATCTATGTACGTACCACTAGCTCGGCGGTGAAGGAAAACATCGTGATGAAACCTGAAAATTCAAACAACTTTGGATTTGTAACCATGATCCAAATATTGTCAAAATTGTAAAAATAGTGACAAGTGGTCATCTCGTCACCTACAGAAAGACTAATCCAGTACCTATTAACCAATAGAAGCCTTTTACGACTAGGCTTATACATTATCAAAATCCCGAAAAACTTCGTCATTTTTCAAATCCTACCCTAACAGCTAAACACATCTACAGATCTAAGTGAGATGACGTTAAGTCCAAATATCGCCTCTCAAATTTGAGTGCGCGATAATCTTGGAGAGCCCTCGGGAGCTCTCGGCTCAGACGCATGCCTGTTTTGATTTACTAGTTCTAATGTTGCAGAACTATCGATAGTACGACTATCGATAATGGGCTTTTAAAAATAATAACAAGGAGAATAACGATCGAAGGTCTTAAAAATCGGCTGCTGCCACCGTCTTTGGCCAAATATGATATCGAAGCTGAATGTTATATATCTTACAATTTAGTTTCGCTGTAACTAAACAAATATTTTTTTATTATTTTTCAAGTCAACATTGCAAACAATATCTAACCTAACATTATTTTAATATTAACAGATAATTTTAAAAAAATCTTTATCTATATGTAAGTAAAATTTGGATTATTGTATAGAGTAGATATACCGTCTGTCCTGCGGGATCTATCAAACCCGTATTCTCCCTTTTATATTTCATTTATACAAAATATGTATTTGTCAGCCAGTCATTGTAGGGTTTCCTATCACTGTACCAGAAAAACATCCTAAACCTATTGACGTATCTGTGTGAATGCATAAAACTAAAACAAATTATCCTCATTTAAAGACAATTATATGGGTAGAAAATAAAGATTAACAGAATATATCGATAGTGTAGTATTGATGTGCATCACTAGTCGTGTTTAGATAAAATCCTTTGCGGTTATTCTTACTGGGAGCCGGTGGCCGGCAATGTCCCAGTGGTACCATTTGGTGCCAGTGTGAACGGGTGAATGTGTTCAGTAAACGCCGAGAATTTGCTGCGAGAAATAATGGCTCTACGATTTGTTAACTTAAGGTGTGGTGGGGATTTCGCTGTTGGGGACAACTGACAAGTTATTTTGAGTTCATCGGGTCATTATATTAAATAATGGGTAGCCTCCCATAGTGCCCCTAAGCGTATACTCCAACAGCCTACCCTCTGACCAATTTTCCATCTAAACCCAATTTTTTTTGGCTGAATGTGGTTAAAGAGACCTGCTGTCCCTTTAACTCTGCCTACCCTTTCAGGGATTACGGGCGTGAAGCAATGTATCTATGACTGTGGTATTCGAACTTGTTACCTTTTATTTTTGAATCAGTCCAACTACCAGACTAAGCAGCCCCTCTGATTATTTTACTAAGCCACTACAAGCAAAGCATATCCCCACAAAACCTTAATTTAATACGAATCAAAGAACACAAACGCTTCATTAATACCGGCTCATTAACATATAATTATTGTAAATATTTAAATCAGACTGCAGAATGTTCTTTGAGCGTCGCGAATTTACCTTCGCGGCCACGTAACGAATTACGTTGAATTCTTAATGAGTCCGGCGGTAAATCTGTGTTACTTACGTCAAATTTCGTTAATACCTGATGGATTTCTTTGATAAATAATAAAACAATGCGCACAAAGGTTTGAATGGTGAATGTTTTCTTTTGAGCAAGAGCTTGTCGTGTTCAGTTAGTGTTGCAGTTTATAAACAGACACTTTGTTTTGTTAATTATTCTCGTGGCTACAATCTCGTTAAAGAAGTTACCTATGAGCGTGGTAGGCGATTTCTATCTCTCATACCAATAAATTCAAAGCCGAGCATCTTGTAGTTACTTATGTATGAAGAAAATTAAGACTTTTTTATTATTCCAGTGCTATCCCGGAAAAAATATAAGTAGAATCTAAAGGACATCTATACTTATAATAAATCTGTAGAGAGGTCAATTCTGTACATGAAATATATTTTCAAAATAACTATCAGGGGGTGATAAGTGATCGATACTGATGCCAAAAATGCAATCAGTAAAATTTTTGTCTGTCTGTCTGCCTGTCTGTATGTTCCTTATAGAAACAAAAACTACTTGACGGATTTTAACGAAACTTGGTACAATTATTCTTCATACTCCTAGGCAGGTTATAGTATACTTTTCATCACGCCACAAACAATAGGAGCAGAGTAGTGAAGGGAAATGTTGGGAAAACGGGAGAAGTTACTCCATCTTTAAGCGTCCGTCGCGTGTGCAGCCTTAATGGTTAAAGTTACATAGAAGTCATGTATGACGGAAATAGTCTTTATAATATTAACCATAAACGCGGGTGACACCGCTGGCACAGCTAGTCTTTCCATAAGACTCTGTGACAAAGAACCTAATAACTAATAAATATAAATGCAAATAAATATTACTATTGTTTCTTACGTTTCCGCATTATAACTTAGTAATCATAAAATTTTACATATGTCCTCAAAGTTATAGTGTTCGGTTATAAAAACCCTGTCCTTAAGAATAAATAATTTAAGCCGATCGTTAAAACAACTCGTGTTAGCAAAATTTTATTGTGTGCAAGGGAAGCCGTGAACATGAACTAGTTTTAAAATAGTCTTGTAAGCTATAAGTGTGCCTATTACACAGGTAATTTAATCATTACAAAGTTAAAACCTACTTTAATTAACAACTAATTTTCCTAAAGTTCGGGAACAGAATTGCCTAACAACTTATAATTCTGACGTAATGAGCCCTACTTACGGCTCATTTTAAAATTACATTCTTATTGTCTAAGGTAATAAGAGCTTTTAAATAATAATATATTTTTATTTAAAAGCTCTTATTACCTTAGACACAACTTACCTTAGACAAAAATATATTTTTATTTAAATTACTTTGTGTTACTTAGTGATTTTTTCATTTGATAATTGAATAATAATTATTATAACATCACGCCCGTATTCCCCGAATGGGTAGGCAGAGTTAATGACAGCAAACCCCTTCAACCACATTCAGCTAAAGATGAAACTAAGCTGGGTTAGATGGACAATTGTGAAAAAGTAGTGACAAGTGGCGAGCTTGTCGCCAACAGAATCACCCAATACACCTATTAGTTGCCTTTTACGTCATGCTAGGTAAGGAACACAAATCACACATTCTTTAACAGACCCACATAGAACAATATACATTTTTAAACTCCAATTCAACATAACAAATATAAGATTCAGAGTAGACATTGCAGATCAGATAACATCAAGCCAAGCTCTAATCTGGGGCATCTCAGAGATGTCATAACGAAGTTCACCAACCGTTCCCTATCAGGTTTATGGACCCAAGTCGGGTACGGAGAACTTAAGATAGCCCGATTTAATCATTCATCTTAATTAAACTGAACCACGTCTACTTCTTACTCAGAAATGATGTAGTTGTACAAGTATGAAATTACTAGCTAAACCTGCAGTTTCACCCGCGTTTATGGGTTATATAGCCTATAGCCTTCCTCGATAAATGGGCTATCTAACACTGAAATAATTTTTCGAATCAGACCAGCAGTTGCTGAGATTAGCGCGTTCAAGCAAACAAACAAACTCTTCAGCTTTATAATATTCGTGTAGATAGATGGTGCAGTGAAATCTCAGGGCGTTTGGGCTAATAAGTTCACGGCACGGTATGAGCGTAAGAACGTTGTATTAAATCACTGATAATCATACAAGTTTAACTGTTCTATAATAACAGAGGGATTGTACGTTAAGTAGTGCGCACGTCGTGGCTGGCAATAGGCGGACTGATGATCGGGTCTCTAAAATCCCGCGGCGCGAGCTTGGCGTTGATTATTAGGCGCAGAGGCGCGAGTAAGCTGAACCCGAACTTAACCATTTATGGCGCGTAGGTCACGGCTCCGAGTGTTAGTGTTTTAAGTCGCGCTACATTAGTATATTAAAAATCTAAAGAGTTTGTTTGATTAGTTCTTTTAATTAGAGAAAAAGAAACATTTTTGCTATTAGTGACCGTCTAATCTATAGGGGAAAATATTAATTAGTAGTATTCTTTTACTTTTTAATTGAATCGATGATAATTCGGATGTTTGTATAACCAAGAGAATTTATTAAACTACGAAGGTCTAACAAGCATATTTATCTTAATATTAAAATGCAAATAATGTACATAGGTTACGTTTCTTATGAACTTAAAAATAATGTTTCCTAAGCACTTATTTATTATCTTAGGTATACTTTTAAACTGGTGATGTGAAAATTACGTAGACTTTTTAAAGAGATCGATCCGTGTTTGCTGAACATACGGGTATACAATGCCATTAACATTAAGAATATTAAAAATACACAAAATTACTCAATTTTTTTTTTATTATGAATGAATAAATGAAAATAATTATTTGGTACTAATATAACATACAAAAGCAACTGAAACTAAATTTGTACCAAGAAGGTATTTTGTTAATTAAGTAAGAACGTCACTTATTTTCAGTTTGATAGAACAGCTTAAACAATATCATCCGAATACTTATTATTTTAGATTTTTAAAGATAGGTAAATATTACGGATAATGTTTTACATTTTGGTGGTAGAGAACTACGAATAGGCTTATCTATAGATTAATAATAGCTTATGTTATTATGTATTTTAGACAGAAAAGTCATCGGGTTCGAATCCTGGTTGACTGAATTAGGAAACACATTTAACCTTAACAGCTGTATGTAGCTTATCATCTAAAGAGCATAATGAAACATAATTCAAATATTCAAAGCATTTATTATTTATTAATCTATTTATGTATTTCTAAGTATACTTCCATCATATGGCTTTATAAGACTTCTCAGGCCCTTCTAAGACCCGTCTCTCATTCATCCAAATCGGGCTGATTCTCACTCCTGCTTACTGACTCTAACTTCTAACTTAACTGGCTTAACTGACTAAAGCCTGTTTTTACAGCACCAGACAGCCGCTCAGACGTTGGTGAGTGATTGCCTTCTTCCTAGCACTTTCACTAAGTTACTTTTAACTTTATTTTTCTATCATTATTTACTAACTAATACTATTTAGTTATTATTTACCTTCCCATTTCGCTTCATCGCAATAAATATAATGCTTGTAAACAACAGTAACTCAATTTTAATAATTAATTATAATGCATGTTATTTACAGCCATGTTCTTGTTTAAATACAAACAAAAGTCAGAGACAATAGGCTGAGGCTTATTAAAATAATTTATGATAATATAGCGAGGCTTTTATTTAGATCGCTCTCCGTAATTCCAATAATTATTAATTACCAAGTAACACAAATTGTCAAAAAAATAAGAATCAAGACAGCGGTGTTGCCATACTCCTGATAAAAAATGTTTTATAACATTTTTTAAGATGGCTTGGTAACCTTTGTCATAATAGTTAATATCAACCTATCAACTTATAGTCACTATACTAAAAAATTTTATACCTTAGTCTCCGTTTTTTTTCTATTAAAACTTAAACTAAAAGCCTTTGTAATTTAGCAAACATCATTAAGCAGATGTTTATGAATACGATAGCCCATTAATTCAATATAAATGAGACATAAATAAATAGTCTGTTCGTCCCAAGAGATCAGTTTCACTGGAACAAATTGAGTCTATCAATTAGTAATTGAGTTACTGTAATAAGTATATGAACAAAATAAATGCATATCGCTATTAAGTGATGCTTAAGTGCAACAATTTTATATAAAAATAAGTTCTATAGGTAGAGATAACTTAAATTATTCGCATGTTGAGTGAATTTAACACAAATGTATATATATACAATTTAGGTAGGTAGGTGCGAGACCTTAATACCTAATACATTTAATATATATATATAGGAATGACAATTAGCTGAAATATTATTATTTAATTTTAGTAGGTTTTTCAAATTATGTAACATAAAGGTAGGTTTTCTAATTACATACTGTTATATATAGAATACATATAAATCTAAGCAGGCATGTTGAGTGATAATATTATTCAATATTTTGGCATGAATTTCACACGAGCACATTGAAAACATAACACAGATTTTTTTTTACAAAATATTTAAGTACTTCACATTTTCACACACACATATCTCATAATATTTCTTTTCTTTTTTCCATTTTACAGATGGGGCTTAACATTTGCAGATTAGGTAATTTATGAAAATGTGTTTTAAATAAGGATTTTACTTTTATTTACATTTTCTTGTTTTTTTTTCACAAAATATATTTTTTTATATTTTCTGCGGAATTAAATCACTCGCTTTTAAATATATTTAAAACGTAAGCAATATGAGGAACTAGCAACGCCCTGCGGTTTCACCCACCATTCTCGTGGGAATACGAAGATAAATTAACCTACCCAAAGAACCTAACGTAGCTTTCCATTGGTAAATTTTTTTTTGTTTCGGAACCTATTCAATTCAATCAATCAAATCTTTCTTGCCTCTTCTTCATAATATGAGCGTACATAAATAAATAAATTACCATAGTCGGTAAGTTCATATAAGACCCTAAAGATCGACACAAATATGAAATTGTTAAAACATGTTCTAGATTTCCCTTTTGGCCTCCAATACCTACAATTCAAGCATTAAGTACATTTATCATAACATGACCTTTATTCCAAAGGACATAAGAAATAGAAGTGGCTACTTCAATCGTTAACTAAACTACGAGACCGAATCGAAAAAACCAGACGTCCAATTATAGTCCAGCCAATATTTGCTACAAGGGTAACAATGAAACGAAAAATCACATTATAACCACCAATCAAGGGAGATCCCTGAGGAAGCCCCCCAAATTAACCCCCCCTCAATCGAGGTCGAATTAATCATGGCGCGAAAGTGACTTGCACAACCAGAGGCCACAATATCTGGGCCTACTCCATTAAGGGTTACGCGTGATGACATAGCTAATACCAGCTTAACGAAAACAAAATATCACTAGCACGTGGAACACAAACTACTGGCTTCTGCCCGCGGCTTTGCTCGCGTAGTACACCAATGAAACATGGCTTATGTGTTATTCTAGTATATAAGCTATACTATTGCAAAGTTTCATTAACATCCATACAGTACTTTTTGCGTGAGAGAGTTACAAACATCCACACATCCATCCATACTTTTACATTTGTAATACGATTATTGGTAAGATTCGTGTAATATTACTTCCTTTCATGAGATCAAAATAAGGGTAGAGTCGAGGTTGTTGAATGAGCGGGGAACTTTTAAAATTACAGTTTTTGGAAAATTACAACACAGTTTATAGTTATGCTTAGACCAACGTTATGAGAAATACTATAAATCTTAGATTTCTTAATTCTTTTTTGACAAAGTTGACATCGCAAAATTGAATTGTTGCCTCACGTTCATTTGGGACTTTAAATAATTTATTAACTGCGTTCCTTGCACAACATATCTATGGTAAATTGGGTAGTTACCCAATTTACCATAGATATGATAGTTTGTAATTGTGTTGGTAATGAGCTAATTAATTTTCAGTGCTTCTAAACAATTTTCCATCTCACCCAAATTAATTTTACTGCGGACTAAAATTAGTTAAATAAGCTTACTGCTCTCTGGTCTCTACCTCCTCGGGGATTGCTTATGTAGAATTTCTAAATATGTAGCCTTTACCAATAAGGTGCAGAAAAATTTGCCAAATACCTATACACTGTTCTATATATATATACTTATAGATCTTGCCCCGGTTTTGCTTGTCACAAAGCCAAAGACTAGCGAACTGCAACAAACTTTAGACAAAAACGCTTTTGTCAGCGCTCAAGAAACCTTTAAAATCAAGCTGTCATTATGACTTGCCGTTGAGGGTGTAAGAGGCGAGGGGGTGTAATTAAAACTTCGAACAAAGAACATTAGGTGGAACCGCTTACGTGCAAGGATGCTGTTTGACCGCGAGCGACATTGAAAGAAATTACAAAATTCGGGCGCTTTTGCAAATAAATCGAGAGTTTTTTCCCCTGCCTCGAAAACGGATCAGGCACGATTGACTCTAATCCAATTAACTTGCAATATCTAAGAGTATAATAAGGAAAGAATAACAATATACTTACCTTTTATTTATAAAAAAAAGTATATTCCGAGGGTGAGCAAAAACTTTTAACCTAACAATCGATAAACCAAGCAACTCCTACTGTCTACATTTACGCAAGAAAAATCGCGGGCAAACTTACTAGCAAATACATTTGTGACGAACTTTGGGGTTCAATCATGTATATGTCGCAGGCAATTTGTATAATTCGGCATTTTACAAACGGCGTCGTCCGTTTAAAAACGCTCGCTGTTTTGAAATATGCCGAAGGCAAAATGTATATTGCGGTCATTGTATAGTATGCCGCAAGTATTTAGTTTAGGTCAGGTTAGGTAGTAGTTAAAATAATAGGTACGACGACGTGCGAAGCGAGGAGGAGTGTTAGGTACAACTGCGACCCTACAGCCAGCACGGAAGAAGAACAACCAATGTCGAAATTATAACAACTGATTGAATGAGTCACCAACTTGCCTTCTACATATTTCAAAACAGCGAACGTTTTTAAACGGACGACGCCGTTCGTAAAATGCGGTATCATACAAATTGCCTGCGACATACACAGTAAATGGAATTGGGGCATATGGCATTGGCTAGGATTATCATATGAGATTCTTTATATCCTGTGAAAAAAAAATTCCTGAGTCATCTTAACTATCCCAAGAAACCGAAAATGAAAACTAGTAGTAGTAATTGTCTTCCCTGAAATGGGCTGCATACATTTCCTTGGGTGAATGTTTGTAGGTATGTGTTTTCTTAACTCTTGCGGTCCCTTGGAATTTTCTTATTATACAAACTTCACACAGCGTGTCGCCGTAAATCTCGAAGCGAGCTCGGAGACATGTCCATTAAAGAAGGCTTCCGTGGCATATTTTTCTGGTCACACTAGCCTGTAGGTATATGTCCTCTTGTATGTCTTCTGTGATACTTTCATTACAAAATAATAAATCTAGATTAATAATGATAAAATTAACGAATTAATTCGAATATAAGTTAAATCAACTTCTTGCCAAATTTAGTACCCAGTAATTTATATGTTCCTCATTTTTACAAATAATTATTTTACCAAACTATTGATTTTTCAAAACATAATTAGCTACTTGAACGTCCTTCGTAAGCGCGTTGCAGATTGTATGGCATTTACACACGTTCGATCAACGTCATCTGTTGACATAATTACTGGAACTGTATTCTTGACTATTTTGTGTAGTAGTTAGATAGATGTCTATAGTAAGTCTTGTCCCGTCACAAAATCATTGACATTATATAGTTACAGAGTATATCTAAAATAAATAACTTCTTCCGTAGAGGGACAGGAACCTCTCCGGAAAACTCTTTTAAATCTATTTCGACCACTGATGCTCTAAGAGATATGCAACTTCATCCGCAGAAGACTTGGATACCTACTTGACAAAAACTCTTGAAAAGCATCTAGACCACCGTTACCCGAAAGAGAGCCTATCGATTTTCGCCGCCCAAAAACCCAGTCTTTATCCCAGAAAGCCTTTTAACATTCAATACTTTGTTTGCAGCCCCAAGTTCGCGTCATGAATATCGCCGCCTGAAATATGATTTTGGGCGCAGAGTTGAAACGGCGTCTTAATTTTCATACTCGTTAACAATTTCGCTAATGAATTTGGTGACCCGGACGAAATTCGGGCATCCTTTTACGGAGCGAATAGTTAGAAGCCGTTCGTTGTGATTTATTCAGAAAATTGCCTATAATTTTGCAGAATCGTCTCTTTTGAATGAAATTTTAATATTGTTAATATACTAGCTCATATTATTAAAAAGACTGGGCATTTTCTGTATATCAACCAGCTACTGGACAGATTCTACTCACTGAACTTAGATTAAATTAAATATTTCAAATTATAGGTATGACAAATGTTAATATTGGTAAATAAGTAGTTCATATTGCTACTTGGACCCTGCCCACCCCCTTTGGAGCCTAAATTGTGTGAATAAATCTTCACATAGCTCTTTTTATCCTACATTTAGTGTAACATAATATATTCAATTTCCCAATCCGTCCCTGCTGTAGTTGTCACGATTTAAGTTGTGTGACACAAAAATCACCACATAAGCAAACATATTCTCTACCCATGACACCGAAAAGAACCAGCCATTGCACATAGATCCACGAACAAGAAAACCGCGATAATACGCAAAGATTCCCGCTGTAACATAAAACTTCGCCGGTTCTGCCGTGACCCACAAACGCATCACAAGGAGGCAAGGTCACAAACGGCACTAAACTTTATCTCCATAAACAATCCGGAGTGCTTCGCTTCCTCGTTGGTATTCAGCGTGGCGTGCTGTCCTCCGATAAATCATTCGCCCCTCAATATTATTATTCCGACCCCGTTTCTATATTCCGGTATGCCTGATATGTATCGATTCTTGGTTGGACTTAGATGGGTCATCGGATCGCTATCTGAATTGGGTGCGATGTTGATCAGCTTATTACCATTAAGAGCGAAGCTCGTACAGCGACGAAAATAGGTAACATAACATAACATAACATAACATCACGCCCATAATCCCCGAAGGGGTAGGCAGAGTCAAAGGGGCAGCATGCCCCTTTGACCACGTTAAGCCGAAAATAAAGCCGGGCTGGGTTAAATGGAAAATTGTGAAAAAGCAGTGACAAGCGGCTAACCTGTCGCCTACACAATCACATACCCAAAACCCAATATACCATTAATCGCCTTTTACGACATCCTAGGCAAGAACCACAGTTGGCATATTCTTTTTAAGTCCCAGACCAACACGGGACAGTGGACGAAATTAGGTGAATAATAAATAATAACTAACTAATCATACTTTTCAGCTTTGAACATTAGAACTAAATAAATGTCCCATGTTGGTCTAGGTATTAGAAAGAATGTGTCAAATGTGTTCGTTGCCTAGTCGTCGTAAGAGGCAACTAATTGTATATCAGGTTTTGGGTGTGTGGTTGTGTAGGCGACGAGTTACTTGTCACTACTTTTTCACAATTTTCCTTCTAACCCAGCCCAGTTTTATTATTGGCAGAATGTAGTTAAAGGGACCTGCTGCCCTTTTGACTCTGCCTACCCTTTCGGGGATTATGGACGTGATGTTATGTTATGTATGAGAAAAATAACAAACATCTTTTTAGTCTAGCAAATCACTTTACCGGAAAGTTGGTAAGTGTAACCTAACAGATCTACTTACGTTGATTATTTGATTAATATAAAAAATACGGTTACGATAGAAACGAAAAACAAACAGATAAAAAGGTAAAAATATGTTACTCAGTAGGTATTAGGCTAGTTTTAGTGCTAACTTGGAAAACAAAAACTGGTCTCCAGTATTTATACGGAGCGCTCGCAGAAAGTTTGGCTCTTATATTTGCAAGCACTTTTCGTGACATCTTTTTTGTGTAACGAACAGACTTTGAAAAACGTACACTGCAGTGTTTGTCACAAACTCCGAGCCAAAAATTAAAGGCTAGTATTTTAAAAAGTATCTTGTTTTAAAGGGAGAGTACTCGTTTCGTTCCGGTCCCGTGTTTTTAATTTTACGTACCAGTTTCACAATCCACACGTGAATTGCGCTTTTATTAATATTACGCTCAGGAGAATTTCTCCGCCAAAATAGCGGACGGGGCGAACCGACATTTCGCCGTAAAATTGATACTTTTTTATAAAAATGCTCTGAATTGAGTTTTTAACTTTTTAAATATTTTAAAACAGAGATTGTTATAAAGCTCTTTATGTCAACGGTATAGGTCCAAAAAATATGTTATGATGAACTTAATATTCCACAGATCAGCTGCATCATAATAATTATAATAACATAAGTAATGCTCAAATGGTCACTATGGCACGTAACTTTTTTTTTTTTTTTTTTTTTTAGTTGGGGAAACTCCCACGAGCCGTCACCCTCTGCTCGGGGAAGCAGAGGGCGGTGTGTCGGACTCGAACCGACTAAAACCCCAACGTGGCCTCCAGCGGCGCAGTCCCGGAGGAGCCTGTATCCCCACTGTCGGGACTATACGACTGCTCCTCCGGTGATGCGCGTGCCGCGCTACGCGGCCCACCTCGCGCGGCGGTGGTCGATGCTGTGCAGCCCACGACAACAGTCGTCGGATGCACAGCACCGAGCACGCGCGCGCGTCGAGACATGCCAGGCCACCCAGCATGTCTCAACCACTCCGCCCAGGATTTAGACGCCGATCATCCCCGTGACCGGCGTCGTGGGCCCACTCTCGCGCTGTGCCCTCTGCTAAGCCAGAGGGGCACGCGGAGAGCGCCTCGTCGAAGGGGCCGCCTTCCGCCCGGCGACCCAGATTGAGGGCTTAGCCCTGTCGTCGCAGAGGGAGAGCATCGAGACGCTCAATCCCTCTGCGACCCACCACAGCGCGACCCAGCGCGCCCCTGTCGGGTTGCCGAGGATAGGGAGGCGAGCAACGACACACTCAGCTCCTCCTCTTCCTCGGCAATCCTAGTCCGGCCGCAGTGGGCTGCGGCCGGTGCCGCAACTGCTCGGTGGGAAATGCCGAGCAGTCGCAGCTCACCTCGGGGTCTCTCTTAGCTTCGGCCCTGTCCTGCACCAGGGCCTACTAAGCCCCCCCGGTACGCCAAACCGAAGACCCCAGCGGGGGGGATGGCACGTAACTAACTAAACTTCACGCAACTTCCTTAGCGAGGTATAATATATCGTATAAATTACGTAACGTAGGGGTCAACCCGATCAAATTTAATAAGAAATAACCATACATTTAACATTTTGAAGGACCACGCTAAAAAGAGTCATTCTTAAAACTTGTGTCAAGAACTGCCTGTTCAGTTGTAAGTATCTGGTGGAAATTTAATTTTACTCTTATTCCCCTAAACCAAAAAATAATCCTACAACTTTGTTCAAGTTTTTTAAATGCTTGTCATTTAAAATTGTAATGGAAATAAAATATCGAAATTACATATCATTTATTACCATTATTATTAAATATTATTCTCTAAAATATTGTCATTGCAAAGATTCAAAAATATACATAGTACAGAATTACAAACCTTTCATTTTTTCCTATCACCGTCTGTCCAACAGAATCTTGCTGGAATCCTGTTAGGTCTATCAGGCTTAACACCGAGTTGACTTATAGACGACGTGGCATTCAATGGATCTGGTATCTCCTCTCCACATGCAAGAACATCCTTCTTCTTATCTTCTTTATCTTTCTGCTCCATTGCAACCACGACACTCTTGCCTCTATTTCTTCTTCTCTTGATTAAATTATTATATTCTTCTGTAAAATCTTCATCTTCTGATGTACATTGCTCTTTTATCTCTATTATATCTTGACCCAGTTCTTCTAATCTTGACGCTTTGCTTGCCGATTGTACTCTCGGCTTTGTTTCTTCAGACGCTTGTTTAGCATGCAAACCTATTTTCTTCTGTATGCATGCAAGCTTTTCTAGAATATCGTCTAGCTTCTGACTATTGTTCTTAGCAAGTTTCTGCACACTCTGTATATCTGCATTCAACTCTTTATGACTGTTGAAATTTAAACGCGTCAAATATTCTCTTATGGCATGTATGATGGGATTCTGTATACTTTCACTGAAATGGTTTTTGTCTGCATCGTTCATCAAATGAATCTTAATTTTGTTCCCATCAACTAAGGATTCATTAGCTAAAGCCTCGAATGAATTAGAAATAATGATTTTCTGGGAACTTTCGTTGGTTTGTTTATAGTGGTTTGTGGGTCGCTTGTGAAATTTAACCTCGGTAGATTCTGTAAATGAACATGACTGATTTATATTTATATGAACGTCATCTAGCGTGTTTTGCGATGAAGGGTCAATTGATTCTCTGAGACTGCTTTCTTTACGGTGTTTTTTAGTTTTAACCTTGTCAGATTTTTTCGATTTGTCTTTGTTATAAGTAACATCTTGTTCAATGCTAGATTCACGTCGATTTTTATCACGTTCACTGTGTTTCTTGTACGATTTTACCGTGTAAAAAACAGGTACTGATTCCTTCGGGATAACCAAAGGGGCCAAATTCTTAGCAAATCTTATTGTTTGTTCCAAAATAGAATTTTTGTTCGGTCCAGCGTCTCTGTCTGCCTCACATTGATAACTTTGTTGATTCACAGCCTCCGAGTTAAATTGCTGACTTTTGTCATATTTCAAATCATTGCAAGACTTTTTCTTTTTAATCTTTTCTTTACCTGTCTTCACGTACTTTTTCATATCTTTCGTTTTCTCCTCTTTTATATCATGCAAGAATCTTTTGTGAAAGTATACAACTGAATTATACGAGCGCCGATTAGGGAAGTAATTAGCTAAGTTGATCCCGTTAATTCCTTCAGAACTCGGAAGCAAGTCTGCAAATAAAACATAAGTACTTCAGTTACCTACTTAATCTTCAAAGGAGAAACTTAGTTTTCCCCACAGATAATTTCATAGCAATTATCTAGATAATAAAGAGAGTTATTTAAAGTATTTACGTGATGTTATTTGCTCAATGCAATTATTCAAGTTTAAGAGTTCAGTCCAAATTGACGAGGTTTTATTGGAACATATTGTTACTCAACGCTAATAAAATTACAATTTAACTTTAATTTCGGATGACATATAAATTTAATATTTAAATCTAATGAAAGGTACGTACCGGACTCCATATTTAAATATTTATATTTTATTTTTATAATTATATAAAGTGTAACTGGGCCAAATGAAAACTATTATAAAATCGTTGTCTCATCCAATGTTATCAAGACCTGTCGTGGATAGGTGACATTTGTGACACAGATCTGTCAAACGAATTAAAAATAAATCGACGAAGAAGTGACAATACCCCCTAACTAATATTTTTTTAGGAATCAACTTTTTTAATGCAGTAGCCTTAAAATTCAATTTCGCGTGGATTTTTTTTTTCTTGTTTGTTATCAAATAATAAAGTGATCCTGTAAACATAACATTAAAAGTTATATGAAAGTCTTATGATCAAAACCTAAAAATTGGATCGTTTTTCATTCTCCTGTAAAATAAGCATATCTACAGTTAGGAGTTATTGTCAGTTAACCGTCGAAATTTTATTAAACCTCAAAAAATACTTTTCCTTTCAACGTGTGACGAACATTACCTCAATCTCGGTTACTCACTATGTATTTTAAAGAAGTTTGACAGTACGATAAGTTTTACAACAATCATGTCTTCTCACTAAACTTGTTTTAGTGGCAGACGGACCGTATTTCTATTTCCATCATCTTCGTAGAGTTATGTCCTGTGTTTAGACGGGGTCCGCTTAGACCATGATCCAGGATTTAGCGAGTCTGGACATTAAAGCGACTGCCGATCTGATCTTCGTGAGCCTAAGATAGGGATACCAGACAATTTTTGGATCATAGTTCCCGTATTTCTATTTCCAAAATGTTCAAATACTTACTTTAGCTAGACATCATTCATAAAAATGACATAATTTTAATGACAAAAATAAAAGCAAACATTTATCGCATCATACACAAGTAATATAGGTAGATTATTTTTTACGACACCTACTTTTGATGTAGCAACATTCATTAAAACTTCGCATACTTAATTTTTTGTTTGAAACACCAACAACTCAAGTTCCGACCGCTGTGTATTCTCCTGAAACCAATCCAAGCGTAACTACAAACTAACAGAATTTACTGCCCACAATAACATTACCTGAATGCCCAACTCTGTGTAGGAATATCAAATCAGAATACTGTATACAGAAACACTAATAACTGTGGCCCCAAGAGACCAGAAATGCTGATCAAGTTTCATATTACTGCTACCACGATACAATTTAATTCCGAAATCACATTACGCCGGCTATTGCATTAATGCCCATTTAATCCATTATCATCTCTATGTCAAAGCGGTTGAGCTACATTTCCCGTGCGAGCTCCATAATGCAAGTCGACTGGTCGTGTCGGGGATATGATATTTATGCGTTTGTGTTAAAGTTGGTATTTGCGTGTGGCCGGGCGGCGGTTTCATGAAATGATAGGGTTTTCTTTGTGACAAACTGCAGGAAATCCCGGGCAGAGCTCAAGCGCTTCGGTGCTCCTAGTATTGTAAGTGAGGCCCCTACTACGGGATTCGAATTGAGTATTTTGTCGTGTCGTTTATTCAGATGTGGGATTCGAATGAAGGCCGATTATAAAAAGCGAAATAGTAGCTAATTCGGGAAATCGATTCTAACTTGGAAGCGAGGAAACAAATTCCCAAGATACTCTTTTTAGTGATGAAATGGATCAATAAAAATAAAAACAGACTTGGATGACGATAATTTGCATAAATGGACTTAGAATAGACTTTACAACATGTTCATAGGCCTTTAGGTAAAATAAAGAATAATTTTTGTAGTGGCAATAACAAGACAATGTTCCTACCGACTGATTAGGAACTTGAATTCTATAGGAAAGATCTGGCAATCAAATTGCCTCCACCTAAAGAATAAAAAAAAATCGCCCTTTTTCGTCGCCAAATGTCAAAATCGTTGACAAATCGATTGTTTAATTCAATAAATCGATTTTCGAATGCATTCTATTTATTTCCGCGTGGCCTTCGCGAGTGCCGGCTGGCCATGTAACCCGTTTAGTAATTCATGTCTCGCCTTGTTGCCTCATTCATGAAGTTTCGCCCAGATTTTCTTGGCGGAAACGAGAATAATAAATGGATTACATGATTGATTCAGTTCAAATCTTTGCGTATGGCCAAACACTGCGGTAATGGGCCGCGATTTTGTTATCGTGATTTTGTTTTATTTTTTTCTAAAATATTTGTGAATTAAATACAAAATTGTTTCGTCATAGCTTTTTTTGGCTGTTTTGACAAGTGTTAAGAATCCTCTTTGGTTGATTATATTATTGACGTAAGTTGTCACATGAATAAAATGGTGTGCAAAAATTTGTGTGTGTTATTTTAAAAACAATCCCAAAACATGGTCCTTCGAGCCGGATTATTATTTAAATTAGCATCATCACACACAAAACCCACACGTCAAAGACTGGACGGAGAAATCCGGTCCAGAACCCCGCTTACTTAGTCAAGCAGCAGGGGAGGGTCCTAGGAAGGACGAGAGACGTTGAAGGGAGGAAACCAGGCAAGTTAGAAGCCGCGGAGCCCGAATACAAGTTATTCAACAACAATGGAGTCTTTAGCCAATGTGCAGGAAGCCACCATGGCGACAATTGTGAAGACCAGGGCAAACTTCAAGAAGGCACCTAAGGATAGATTGACGATTAATTACATGGAATCCCGTTTAGAAAATTTGGAACAACAGTGGCAGCTATTTTTCAAAACTCACGTCGAAATTATTAGTAATGTATCTAAAACTGATTTACTTGCATCCACTTATCATTCTCAAAATATTTTTGATGAGGTTGAGGAAATTTATACTGATTTCAAGTCTGAATTAAAAAGACAAATCGCTAGGTTACAGCCGCCAACAGAACATTTGTCGAGTTCTATAGGCGCAAGATCTTCAGCTCCTATGAGCAATGTTAAGTTACCAGAAATTAAAATACCACATTTTTCAGGTAAATATATCGAATGGCAAACCTTTAGAGATTTATTCTTGGGACTTATACATAATAATAGCTCTATCAATGATGCCCAAAAGATGTATTATTTAAAAAGCCATTTATCAGGTGACGCGGAACAATTGTTGAGAAACATTACTGTCACTTCTAACAATTATATTAGTAGCTGGGAAAAATTAGTGGCTATGTACAATAACAAGAGATTTCTGGCGAATAACATATTAAAACGTCTGTTAGCTCAAAGGAACATGATGTTCGAATCAGCTCATGAATTAAAAAAGTTAGTTAGTACTACATCTGATTGCTTAGAGTCTATCAAAACGCTAGGAGTTGACGTTTCATCTTGGGATATACTTATAATTCATGTTATCAGCGCAAAATTAGACAAAGAAACGCGCAAGGCTTGGGAGCTTAGTGTATCATCAGATGGGTCAGATGAATTGCCAACTTACAAGCAATTTACAGACTTCTTAGTAGGTCGTTTTAGAGGTCTGGAAAATTTAGATACTAGGAGTACTCACACTGAAAAGGGTCCAAGAAACTCGCAATCTTTTCATGTACAACATGAAATATGTTGCGCTTATTGTTCCGGTACTCATAAGATTACATTTTGCACAAAATTTTCAAAACAATCTACTGAAACTCGTCGTGATTTTGCTCAAAATAATGGTTTGTGTTTTGTCTGTTTATACAGTAATCACTCTGCCAAGGAATGCAAAAGCAATTTCAAATGCCACTTATGTAAGAGACGTCATCACACATTATTGCACCCTAAGAATTTTCAGTCTGTGGGTGAAGGCTCAACGGCGAGCCAGGGATCTGCTGCAATAGCGGAAGGAGAAAAGGTAGAGGCAAATAACATAGTGGTAGAGAGGTCTACTGAACAACCAGTCGTTTCATGCATGTCAACAGGAAAGTGTGGAAAAACAGTCCTATTGACCACTGCCTTAGTAAAGGCCAAGACAAGAAACGGCACTTATCAAGTTGTGCGTGCTCTGCTAGACCAGGGCTCGCAAGGATCATTTATAACCGAATCGACGGTGCAGTATTTAAGATTAATGAAAAAATCAGCAAAGCATATAGTTACAGGTGTAGGAGGTAACAATAGCTTCATATCGAAATCAACAGTGACGTTGCAGTTGCAGTCGCGAATGGATCCAAGTTTCGGCATCGAGGTTGTTGCATATGTGTTAGGGTCCATTACATGTCTTCTCCCAGCAGTAAAAACTGGAGTGGTCGAATGGTTAAGCTTATCCAATGATGATTTAGCTGATCCTCAGTATCACACACCTAATAAGATAGATGTTTTATTAGGTGCTGAAGTTTACAGTCAAGTTGTAAAAGCAGGCATAATGCGCAGCGCAGATGGACGCCTATTGGCGCAGGACACTTCCTTAGGATGGATTATTTCAGGTGTCGTCGATACGGAAAGCCCACCTAGCGCAGAATCGTTTTCTTCTATAACTGTTATGCATACACATTTACAGACAGATGAGCTTCTTAGAAAATTCTGGGAGCTTGAAGGTGAGCCTGCTGTAAATAAAAAGATGTTAACTGCGGAGGAGAAGAAATGTGAAGAACTATTTACCACTACCACTAGTCGTGATGACACGGGACGTTACGTAGTACGTCTGCCATTCAAAGACAATGATCGCAGTTGTTTGAATGGTGAGTCAAGGAAAATTGCTGAGAGAAGATTGAAGAGTTTAGAAAATAGGTTGAGTAAAAACTCAACGTTGAAAGCTGACTACGCTAAAGTAATACAGGAATACGAAAATCTTAATCACATGGTAAGCGTACCAAAAGGTGTAAAAACAAAGGGTTTATACTTACCTCACCATGCAGTTGTCCGCGAGGACAGGAAGACTACAAAGGTTCGCGTAGTATTTGACGCATCTTGCAAGGGGAGCAATGGTGTCTCTTTGAACGATAACTTAATGGTGGGCCCATCTTTACAGGCGGATCTTCGTCACGTTGTAATGCGGTGGAGAGCTCATCCAATATGTATATCTGCCGACATAGTCAAGATGTATCGACAAGTTCTAGTAAACAGAGAAGATACACCGTTTCAGCGTATTCTCTGGAGAGACAGCCCTGAAATGGAAATTGAGGAACGAGAATTGATCACAGTCACCTTTGGCACAGCTTCAGCACCATACTTAGCAGTACGTGCATTACAACAAGTAGCTTATGATGAAGCGTCGGAATCTCCTCAAGTACAGAAAATTATCTTGAATGATTTCTATGTGGATGACCTGATGACTGGAGCTGAAAATACAGAGGAAGGATATAGAATTTATAATGAAATTTCATCAATACTAGCTAAAGGCGGATTTCCTTTACAGAAGTGGGTGAGTAATTCTACGCAATTATTAGATAAAATAATGAAAGGGAAGATAGAAAAGGAAGATATAAAGATTAAAGTGGATAATATAACAAAGATCTTAGGACTTACCTGGGATCCGAAAGCCGATGTCTTCCAGTACTCCGTAGATCTTCCTGCTCTTGAAGAATCTGTAACAAAAAGAAAAATGGTGTCGGATATTAGTAAATTATTTGATCCATTAGGTTGGCTAGCACCCAGCATAATTACAGCCAAAATTATGATTCAAAAGCTTTGGTTAGCTGGTATAAGTTGGGATCAAGAAGTCCCCAGAAATTTACTAAAAGAATGGCATACTTACCGTAATAGTTTAGTTGAATTATCAAAAATAAAAATTCCACGTTGGTTGTCTACAAGATCCAATGACAAAAGAATTCAACTACACGGTTTTTCTGATGCTTCTAAACTGGCGTATGCTGCTGTGACTTATATCAGAATAGAGGATTCTGAAGGAAACATTCGAGTATCATTGGTAACGTCTAAAACAAAAGTAGCTCCTGTAAAGCAAGTCTCAGTACCCCGGTTAGAGCTTTGTGGAGCCGTATTGTTGGCCAAACTGCTCTTGGAAGTTGCAAATGTGCTAGACATAACAAAAGACAATATATATGCTTGGACAGATTCCGAAATAGTCTTAGCTTGGTTAAACAGTCATCCAAGTCGTTGGAAGACATTTGTCGCCAACAGAGTTTCGGAAATCTTGACAACACTGGACACACAGCACTGGTTTTACGTGCCTTCCAAGCATAATCCAGCTGACTGTGCCTCTCGCGGTGTCTATCCAGCGGAACTAGCTAGCACTTCTCTTTGGTTCGACGGCCCCGAGTTTCTGAAACAAAAAACTTTAGAACTTAAGAAACCTGAACATCTTGCAACTAGATTAGAAGAAACAAAAACCTTGACCTGTACAATAAATGATACTTCGCTGTGGAGAAAATACTCGTCGCTTTGTAAGTTGCTGCGAGTAGTATCTTATTGCAGGAGATTTTTAAATCTAAGAGGTAGCGCGGTGAAGCGAAACAATACAACTTACCTGTCAGTTGAAGAGATAGAAGATGCAATGAACACATGTATCAGAAAATCACAACAAGAAGATTTTGTAGAAATAATACATAACCTGAAAAGAAAAGGACAATTAGACACAAAGTTGAAAAAGTGGCAATCTCTGAATTTGTTCTTAGACTCACACGGAGTGCTAAGGGTAGGGGGGAGATTAGAAGAATCTCAGATAGACTACAACCGAAAATATCCAATACTGCTGTCAAAAAATTCATTTCTCACTAACCTTTTAATTGCTGACGCACATTCCAAAACCATGCACGGTGGTCCACAAGCTATGGTTTCATATTTAAGGACGAAATTCTGGATTTTAGGAGTGAAGTCTGTAGTCAAGAACTACTTTCGAAGATGCGTGACTTGCATTAAATACAGCAACAGAACCAGAACTCAACTAATGGGACAGCTTCCATCCTCACGAGTGACACCAACGAGACCTTTCTTTTCCAGCGGAGTAGATTATGCCGGCCCAATAAACATGCGTGTGTCTAAGGGCCGTGGTACCAAATCATACAAAGGATACATTGCCTTATTTGTTTGCATGTCTACCCGCGCCATCCACCTGGAAGCAGTCAGTGACATGACTTCATCAGGATTCTTGGCGGCATTTAAAAGATTTGTGTCAAGACGTGGTCACTGCGCTGTATTACATAGTGATAATGGGACTAATTTGTTGGCGCTGCAAAAGAACTCTTCAAACTATTAGACAAGGAAAAGTCCTATTTCATTTCGGAACTGACAGAGTACTTGGCAAACAACGGAACTAAATGGAGTTTTATCCCTCCCCATGCTCCAAACTTTGGAGGCCTCTGGGAGGCTGGTATAAAGTCTACCAAATACCATCTTCGGAGAGTTATTGGTAACTCAACATTAACGTTTGAAGAAATGTCAACGGTATTGGCTCAAATTGAGGCTTGCCTCAATTCAAGGCCACTATCATATATTGAGGATAGCAACGAGTTTACGGTGTTGTCACCTGGACATTTTCTAGTCGGTGAACCACTTGTTGTTGTACCAGATACAAATTATGAACAGTCCAATATTGGTTCTCTCAAGCGATGGCAAATAACCCAAAAAATGTTACAAGATTTCTGGAGACGTTGGTCGCAAGAATATTTACATCAATTCCTGCAAAGACACAAATGGACTCATAAGGCTACAGAGCCAAATGTTGGTGATGTGGTATTAGTCAAAGAAGACGACATGCCACCTGGCAGATGGTTACTGGGTAAAATTGAAACAAAGCACCCTGGGCCGGATCAAATCACACGGGTAATAACGATACGAACCAAAACATCATGTATCAAAAGGCCGGTTTCTAAGGTGTGTGTACTCCCAGTAACAAAGTAGGTAGGATTTTTTATTGTTCTTTTTACATCTATTTATTTTAAACTGTAATTAATTAAAGAAGTGAAATGTTTTGTTTGGGTTTATTTATATTATGTGAAATCCTGCATTTTTCGTTTTTTTATTGTAACTGCTCAGGTGCTCAAAACAATATGTTTATTTTAAGGACATCGTCCTTGGCGGGCGGAATGTTAAGAATCCTCTTTGGTTGATTATATTATTGACGTAAGTTGTCACATGAATAAAATGGTGTGCAAAAATTTGTGTGTGTTATTTTAAAAACAATCCCAAACAACAAGTTTTATTAGCTGCTGCTAAAAAAATCTAGAAAATGAGATGAGTTTAATCTTGCATATTGGGCAACAATTTTATTTAGTTTATCACATAATAGTCTTATCGCTGGACAAAAATGGGCATTTATGTACGTAGTGAGGTCAAAATAACTGCATATATTAATTTATGTAGATATATTGCAATGATATCTGAATTATTTTAAGGAAGTCGGACTATGGAGGACTTTTACCCACTTACAAACTTAATAAGAAACTTGAAGGAAACTTGCACATTCGAATTACATTTATTCCCTCCGCTTCGATGGATTCTGCTGATAAAATCTAGACTTATTTTCAAAATTAAGTACAAAAGAAACTGAAAAAAGTGCTCGGACAAAGAAAGCAAGTTTATTATGTTAGTAATAACTAAAAGATCAGACTGCGTTCGGAATGATGATGTAAGAAAGAGAGTCGGTCTGAAAGACAGCGTCGGACTCAAGGTAAGAAGAGGCATGCTCAGGTGGTTCGGACATGTGGAAAGAATGGATGACGAAAGATTGACTAAACAGCTAAACAATGCGAAAGTGGAAGGATGTAGGAGCCGCGGAAAGCCCAGATTCACCTACCACGACCAGATGTATTAACAGAAGGTGATGTTAGGAGTCATAAAAACCGTAGAGCTTGTATGAAAAGGATTAGGAATGTTGAAGAGGCAATTGAGTTCTGTAAGGATCGTGCCATATGGCGTTCGGTTCTCTCTGCCTACCCCGCTAGGGAAGTGGCGTGAAGTTTAGTTAGTTAGTTAATAACAAAAACTTACTTATCAAAAATTCGAAGCCTCTGCATCCTACCGTTGTCCCGTTTGTAGTCTTGGACCATAATCGTATATTTCGCGATATAATCCGTTATTTGCAGCGATTAACAGCGCAGCTTGAGCAAAATAATAAAAGACCATATATACCTCAAACAAATTTTATAATAGAAAGTAATTCTGTCTGTCTGTTAAGTATTCACGCGTTTACTTCACCAATTGTAATGAAATTTGGTACGCCAAGGTTTTAACTCTAAGAAAAGACATACATACATTTCAACCCGGAAAATTTATATGAACCGCAGTTCGAACGACGCAGTCTCTATAACAGATCGTAGCCCTAGGGCAAAGTGCCTAGATAATACGATATATGCAATAGTAACTCTCTGTCTGTCTGTATCTTCACTCTTAAACCGTTTAAGCGTTTGAGCTTTGAGGAAATACCGACTGACCCGTTGGTCGAGTGGTCAGAGACCTTGGCCACGAAACCAAGGGTCGTGGGTTCGAATCCCACTAGGGGCAAATGATTCTTGTGATAAACATGGACATTTGTACTCGAGTCATGGATGTTTATAAACGTATTTAACTATATCTATCCGTCCGCCTAGTATCCACAGTACAAGCATAAGCTTAATTTGGAACTAGGGAATTGGTGTTTCAGTCTGGAGGATTTATTTATTATTATTTATAACTACTAATCTCTATTCTGCAAAAAATTTTAGAGCCCGCACGATGCACAATAGAGTTTACATGTCATATCTTTGTAGAGATTTTATCGCACTCTACTGTATTCACAACAAGCAAAACTCTGCGTAAAACCAAGTTTGAATAAATGTATAATGCTGCATGTTAATAAAAAAGATAGTCTAAAACTCAAGACAGACTCACTATTGCAGAGTTCACTCCGCGACTGGCATAATCATCATCATCATCATCTTCCTAGCGTTATGTCCCGTGCTTAGACGGGGTCCGCTTAGACCATGATCCAGGATTTAGCGAGTCTGGTAATTACATTGAAGCGACTGATCTGACCTTCGTAACCCTAAGATAGGGGAACCAGACAATTGTTGGATCATGGTTACAAATCCAAAGTTGTTTGAATTTGCAGGTTTCATCACGATGTTTTCCCTCACCGTCGAGCTAGTGGCATAATATCCGCAACAAATGGTAGAGGCTTGCCCCAATTCTGTCTCCGTTCTTACCACTGCTCAGTACCGAGTTTTAGTGGTACCTACTATATTTATTAGCACGAGGGTTTCTTTGAAATACCTACTCGTATACAAAATTTGTTATTTTGTTGAGAATGCGTTATGGGGCTCTATTTTTAAAGTTTTTATTTAGGTTGCGTGGTATGGTAACCTGGTTTGCTTTGAAATTGTTTTTACTAATATTATAGAAGTCGTGCTAATAAATTAATTGATATAAATGTTGGTTTTTTAGCACAATAGGGATGATGTCTGCATTAAAAAACTAGAATAAGCCAGATGACTAAAATTTTGTTTAGTCCGTCAGTTAGATCATAAATATTGAACACGTATTTTTTTATTTATTTGTCAAACAAACATTGACGAAGACAATGCATTCAAGTTGCGCGTGACGTCACGCTTTCGTACAATTTGTACGAAATAGTGACGTCACAAGCCCCCACTGCAATACTTCTTCAATATTTTTTATAGTTCAACTGACTGACTAAACAGATTTTTTTAGTAATTTTCCCTATTGAACGGATTTGAAAAAAAAACATTTGTTTTTAAAATTTAAACGTGCTATTTGTTATGTGTCCATATATTCACATTCACGCAAATCCGCATGTAAAAGCTAGCATGTTTGTTTATTCAGGGGTATTCCCGAAAAAAAAAATCTACTTAGAAAATGCAGAAAAGGCAATTTTTTATTATTATTTAAATCTGTAATCGTTAAATAAAATATTAACAAACAACCTTATTACCTAAATACAATTCACGCACTTGTTCGCGTTTATAATATTATATTATTAAAATTATTATAAAGCACCTAAAATTTAATAAGTTCTTAGAAATATTGTTCCACCTTATATGATTATAAAACTTGTTGACATGACAGGCTCCTAAGTTCATAAGGCGACGGTCTAATAACTTACGATAAGTTAACGTAATTCGTCAGAGTAATGAAGTTTGCTATCACGCTTAGTCAACTTTATGCCAAAATCTGGATCCGGGCCAAGAAGCCTTGTCGTGTGTTGTACCGTAAGCCAGTGTTTCTCAAACTGGGTTATAGCACCCCGTATAGGCACTGAAGCTCTTTTGTGGATTAACCGCAAAGTAAATTGGGAAATGGATTGGGGGTATAAATTTCTAAAATCGAAACCTAACTAATACGAAAATTAGTTAGTGTTATCGTTTATATAGGTAAAATAAGAATTAAGGATAAGTTTGAAATCTAAGATAGGTGTTGTTAGTCTTGCCTTTGACGATAGGAAGTACATCAATTATTTAATATACAGACTAAGTCTTATTTGGGGACGCTCCACTATCCTAAGTTTTAGCTTAAACTTTATTTTAAGCCGTGATTTCTATATTGTCAGTGTTAATTGACAAACTTTGTATATATATATATGTGTGTAATTAAATTCTTAACTTGCCTCTGTTTTAATTAAAGTATTTAAAAATCGATTCGAAATATACATTTTGAAATAGAGGCCCGTCCTTTTAAGTAGGTATGATAGTTAAATAATAAAAACTAGTAGTCGCCCAGTGGTGCAAATTCGACCATAATGAATTTGTAACGCAATATTTATTAAAATATTTTCATTGTGCACTTCTTCTCCATATAAACATCAACTGTGCCAAATTACATACTCCTCCGTCCGCGGAATGTTTATAAAAAAGGGGTACAAAGATTATGCTTCACGTATTAATGAAAGGAACTACCGAGTTTCTTGCCGGATTCTTCTCGGTAGATGCAACATTCTGAACCGGTGGTAGAATCATATCTCTTTCAACTGTTTTTGACGATTTATAAGTGTTTCTTTGAAACCTATATAAATAAAGAATATTTTGACTTTGAATTTGACTAATATATAGATAATATAATCTCGCAGGAGGCGGAAGATGAGACGAGTTTGAGAACGTATGCTCCAAACCATTTGAGCTACTTTGTGGCTCCCAGCGCTCACACTTATAACGAGGTTGCAATTTGTGTAATGAGGGAGGGATGTTATTTGCATCTCATTGTAGCGAAGATTTATCATAATAAGTGGAATGTTCCGGCTTAGCTACACCCTGAGGCGTTTGAGGAGATAACGTCATAATCGTTTTGTTGAAACGGAGGCGTTTTGTGAATCGATATATTAATCCAATCTTTAACTAACTAACTAAACTTCACACTACTTCCCTAGCGGGGTAGGCAGAGAGAACCCAACGCCATACGCCAAGCTTTACTTAGATGAAAGGTTAAAGATTTAAATTCAATATCATATTAATACTATTCCAGTAGCTTAATTAAGAGATTTCGTCTCTGTACCTACACGTAATAAGACCATTATTTGATTGTTCTGTTATGTACATATGTTTAACGGTGTGTAATCGTTCTCATCACGCCCATAATCCCCGTTAGGGAAGGCAGGGTCAAGGAACAGCAAGCCCTTTTAACCACATTCAGCTAAAAACAAAACTGGGTTGGGTTAGATGGAAAATTGTGGAAAAGTATGTAATAACAAGTGGCTTGCTTGACTACACAATCACACACCTTAAACCCTATATACCATTAGACGCCTTTTACTACATGCTCGGTAAAGAAAACAGTTGGCAAATTCTTTTTATGTCCGAGACCAACAAAGTTCTTAGTAAATTTGATCAAAAATAATTTCAATTTATTATGTCATTTTATTTACGCCAGTAAAAACTAATGCTTTTGCTACAAATTAAGCTTTCTATTATTAAAATCAACCTGACATTCAAGTACCAAACCAATTTATGTTGAAAAGATTTCTCAACTATTTTATAGGGCTTACCTTTCAATTGAAATTCTCTCGGCCAGTCTAGCAGTAACTCAGGCACTTCATAGGACCGCCGAAGCTGATTTAATTTCCGACACTACCTACAGAACATTTAATTTTACCTTGAATACAATTTATTTCGCAAACGTGCTTACTGCGCTACTGGAACCATCTTCAATTCCATCCCTGATGAAGTCACTAATGCTAGTTTGAAATAAAAAAAAAACGCTTTTTTGAATAGTACCAATACTGCACAGTAGGTAGTACTAATACGTGTAGTCCTAGGACTGCATTAAATGACAAAATAGTTCTTATGCCCCAATTCTATCTCCATCATCAGAACAGATCCACGATATCATAAAATTGACTTCTCAGCAAACATATACAAGCATGCTAAATTTCAGTTTACGAATAGTAAGTTAAAAAGTTTCTAATAACAGCATTAAACAAAGACTAACGTAGTATCTAGATAAGTAACCATTGCTTTTTCCTAGTGTTTCTAGTCCGTTGTGACCATGGACCGTTTTAGTTAACGCTCGGCATCTTTACAAGGCACCTAACGTAATGGACCAAAGTAATACATTCAAGATAATTTGAATAGTTGCCTGCCCAAATCTTCTCTTTCCGCTCTTTCGAGTTGGCCGTATACATAACATAACATCACGCCTATAATCCCCGAAGGGGTAGGCAGAGTCAAAGGGGCAGCATGCCCCTTCAACTACCTTCAGCCAAAAATAAAGCCGGGCTGGGTTAGATGGAAAATTGTGAAAAAGCAGTGACAAGCAGCTAACCTGTCGCCTACACAATCACACACCTAAAACCCGATATACCATTAGTCGCCTTTTACGACAAGCTAGGAAAGAACCACAGTTGGCATATTCTTTTTAAGTCCCAGACCAACATGGGACAGTGGGCTGGGTTGGATGAAGAGCTGTGAAAAAGGAGTGACAAGGGGCTAGCTCGTCGCCTACTCAGTCGCATACCCAAAAGCCCGATAACCATTAGTCGCCTTTTACGACATCCTAGGCTAGAACCACAGTTGGCACATTCTTTTTTTTGTCCCAGATTAACATGGGCCAAGTCCCAGACCAACATGGGACGTATAAATTCATTCAAACAATCTTCAGACTGACACACCAATCCCCTAGTTCCAAACTAAGCGTATGCTCGTGCTATGGATACTAGGTGAACGGATAGACATACTTCAATACGTTTATAAACATCCATGACTCGAGTACAAATGTCCATGTTCATCACACGAAACATTTGCCCCTAGCGGAATTCGAACACGCGACCAGCGGGCCAGTCAAATAAATCCATATTGTGAATAGATAAATGCGATACATTTTAGCTGAATGTGATTAAAGGGGCTTGCTGCCTCTTTGACTCTGCCTACCCCTTCGGGGATTATGGGCGTGATGTTATGTATGTATAATAAAATACTGAATCATTATACATTTTTTTATAAATAATATCACGCTCGTAATCCCCGAAGGGGTAGGCAGAGTCAAAGAGGCAGCAAGCTCCTTTAACCACATTCAGCCAGAAACAAAACTGGGCTGGGTTAGATGAAAAATTGTGAAAAAGTGGTGACAAGTGGCTAGTCTTTCGGCCACACAATCACATACCCAAAACCCCATATACCATTAGTCGCCTTTTACGACATGCTAGGTAAGAAACACAGTTGGCACATTCTTTTTAAGTCCCCGACTAACATGGGACAAATTATTTTATCCACTCTGAAATTTAAGCTCTTCGCTTTTTAAAAGCTGTAACACCTTCGAATTACAAAACAAAGGTAGCCTAAGGCGATCTATCACGTGAATGGCCGGGGCACTTACGAGGCGCCTTCAGGGGCTCCGGGCGACGGGCGCCGGGCGCCAGGGCTACAAAGGAATAAATTAACACTCGCAGTGAGCGACAATTAATCACTTGCTGGCTAATGCACCTCTTTGTTCGTGCCCTGAGGGTTGTAGGGCTGGTCGTCTGCATGATACCTGTTCGAGAATCGTGTATAATTAGTTAACCGACCTTTGAATAAGACCTACGTGTATGCTTGGCTGACGTGATGCTCACATTGGCTAAAACACACCCAGAAGATCATTATGTAGCCCATCCTCTAAATTCTCTATCAATCTAGATTGAGAGGTGCCATCCACAGAGGGCCCTGGAAGACTGACATACCTCGCTAAATTCTCGAGGTCCAAGGGAAGTTTTGCTTAAAAGACCTGGAGTATTCAAAGTGACTGCACCAGGCAAAACCCTTGCAAAAGATATCTTGTTAATCCATTAACCATCGCTGGATCTTTGAATTAACTGATAATTGCACCATGGAGCATCAAAATAGGATGGGTTAAGCCATTAGATACTAAACGCAACACTTTTCATACCCGTCCAGTCCTTAGCTGTGAGCCTACAAACCTCAGGCTGAATTCAAATTCAAATTCAAATTCTCTTTATTTATATAGGCTTCAAAAAAGCACTTATAAATAGGCAATTTAAACAGAGAAAAAGTATTACCAATAAGATTACTAATTTATTTGTAGGGCCTAGCATAAAATTGTTCAATAAATTTCCTTAACATATTATTGAATTGCTAATGCATAAGGTTATGTTAAATCACATTTGATAGCAAAAGGTTATTACAAAAGATTACTTAAGAGATAAAAATGTTTAGACATGATTATCTGCTCGCGGCAGTCGCTTCAATGTAATTACCAGACCCGCTAAATCCTGGATCATGGTTCTAAGCGGATCCCGTCTAAGCACGGGACATAACGCTAGCATGATGATATCTGCTCGCATGTACTACAGTGAAATGTTTTTTTTTATATACAATGTTTACGCTGTATTAGAGCTCTGTTTGTTGCGGCATCTCTTCTTAGCAGGCCACTTACCTCAAGGTGTGGGTAGGGTAAAAAATATCTGACGTGTAAAAGAATTTGTTATGAATCCATTTGCAGAAATAAATCATTTCATTTAATTTTACGATATTTAACTACCACTAAAATAGTTCGGCAAAGAAAACCCTACTGGAAAGTTGGCGTGACGGGGTAGCCCTAATATAGTCCATTTAATATTACGTAAGCACAAGCGTGTAAGTTTACCCCCGAGGCGTGCCGAGCTTTTTGTTGCCCTTTGTAATCAGAGCTTTTGGCGGCAAATCACGGAAGCTTAACACATTACCCAGTGTGCTCTACTGCTAGCCTCTAACTCTATTTACCAGGGTCTGAACTTGTGTCCTCTATTAAAAATCTTGCCATATAGCATTTCGATTTGAACTTGAAAAGTAAAACTAACAGCATTTTGTTATATTCACTTCTTTTTTATTCTCAATACATCCTTTTTTTATAACTATGTTCATACATAGTTTTTTACTTTCTAAAATGCAATATATTTTTTATATAATTGTTTTAGTTCGGTGATAACTCAATATTATAGTAGTACCATCGACCATAAGTGACTACTGGGACATTATTGGATTTTTTATAATTTTATTATGTATGTATATATTGCACAACCAAATTAAACGTAGTTTTAAACCGATACTGATGTTTTCTATTAGGTAAAGTGGTAGGTTAGTTGCCATGTTAGCCAGCAGGATAATTTTAACGTATTTGAAAGATATTTTGAAGTAATAACAAGGAAACACATGCACCAACAGCTAACATTACTTTTTAATATTAAATATCAGCAAAACAAAACAAAAAAGCAATCGCAATTTCCTTTTTCGAACACAAGCGAAACAAATGAAGAAACTCCGAAGATTTATTAAACGAGCCATACATTCAACATCAATCAACTGGAACTGACTTTTAATAAGCCGCACTCAGTCCGCTCAACATGCCAACTGTCTCGCGAGTCGACAAAAAACAATCGACAAGCCCGCCCCAATAAAACCGGCAATGCGAAACCATCAAACAAATACAAAGATAAGGGCTGCGTATATCCTCTCATCTATACGGATTTTACGACTCCTTTAGACCTTACCGTTTTCCAACAACGAAGCTGTGTGAAATACTCCGTACAAAACATGACGCGAGCGCGCACGGAACGCGACACAGCGCCTTTTGTGTCGAGACCCAACGCGCGGCCTTAGACACTTCGCTGAAAGGAGGTTTGAATTCCGGCAAACAATGACGCAACGCGCCGTCCTCGCAAATTGGATTTTACATACTAGAGAATAAGGTTAAGTTTCCGCCGGCCGGCCCGGTGGCCTACAAACGAAATGAGCAGGGAATTCGGCAAGTGTCGAAGTTCCCGAATTAGGTCGCACGATTTTTTAAAATCAGAAAATTTCCGACGCCCGCAGCTGGGCGGTTCTTGGCGAGTTCACTGGGTTTATGTGCTACCCTTCGCGGTCCCCGTTTAACGTTAACCCTCGTAATATTTTCTTGGCGGCGAAACACAGCGGCCTGAGAAATTGTTACGCTCTGAAGTTTTAAAAGGATGACGGTTTGATGGTTTATCATCTTGTACTCAGGGCGGTTTAGGGAATGGTGACTATGAGGTAATGAGGCCGTTTTTCCTCTTATAGAGTAAAATCTACGTTATAAGTATACTTACTCGTATCCCTTCTTATCGTGTCGATGCCAATTGATTTCAATATGCCTCCCTTCTTACCTGCACAAAAATATTCATTTTCATCCATCCATGATAGTGCCATTTAACTCAAAAATTTCATCTAAAAATGCAAAACTGAGATTGTTCCAAATAAATTCTACAATATTTCATAAATTCAAAAAGTCACATCACGATATGAATTATGCACATGTATTCTAATATACAATACCAGCCTCAAAAAGAAAATACTCTGCATTATTCACCTCACCCGAAAATGGGCCAGCACACTGTTGTAGATTAAACTTAGAAATAATTTCTAAGTTCAGTGTAGTCAAGAGTTGTGGCTGTCTGACAGCCGGGCTGCGCCAATGCATAATGCATGCGCCCGCCGCGTCCTGCTAAACGCAACTTGATCAGTTCACCTTGTTGTGCATTCATACAAGATTTATCTAGTTTTACGTGTATATTATGATAAGCTTCCTTGACGTCTAAGCTGTAATATAACTGTCTGAGTTTAGTTAAATGATTGTTTTAAAATCAAAAATGTTTTCCGTTAATTGACTTTTTATGTCAAGCCAAACGAGCTCTCATTTCTTTCGAGTCTTTGCTAAGATCAGACTAACTTGGCATTTACATGGACAATTGTGAGTTGCTCGGAGCTATTATCAGTTCTACAAAGCTTGTTCTGACGAAATTATAAAAATCCATGTCTAATCTTTGCCTAGTTAGTAAACTACAATATATTTTGTGGTTTGATTTAGCGATGGTGAGTTAAAGACTTAATGAAATACTTTCTCAGATAAGAACAACAGACCAGATAAAAATTGATTTTGGATAATTTGGATTTTACCGGTATTAAAACGTAACTTAAATTTACACCGGTTACAGTGGTCAGTTAAAAAAAAACAAAAGAAATTATTTTGGGGACTGAACGAACGATTAATCTAGTATAAGATTGAACTTAGAAATAATTTCCAAGTTTGTCACAAGCCTAAGAGAATGCAGGCTACCTGCAAGCGCCGCGATGCATAATGCATGCCCGCCATCCCTCTAAACGTAACTTGATCAGTGCAGCGGGTTATTTGCATTATCCAATTTAATTCAGCCCGGAAA
Organism: Glyphodes perspectalis; assembly: GCA_951394215.1. NCBI lineage: Eukaryota > Metazoa > Arthropoda > Insecta > Lepidoptera > Crambidae > Glyphodes > Glyphodes perspectalis. Next base: position 3,044,134 of record OX596217.1, read on the forward strand.
GTCTGGACTAGCCGGGAAAATATTTGCGCGGCCCCGGTGATATTGGCTTGGAAATAAATGAAAAGTTGGAGACGAGAAGAAATTGATGTTTTCTCAACTTCTGGTGCAGTGGGACTCAAGGTTTTTGCGACTGAGAACCAATTAGATTTTCTTGCGTCCACAATTCCATATATTTGAAAAAAACAACTGTCAATTTTAACAATTTATTTCATACAAAATTATTTTTTTATAATTTAGGGACAAACGTATATACCACCACGTCCGTAATCCCCAAGGGTGTAGGCAGACCAGGTCCATCCCGCATTCAGGCGCCTTAATTTAAGCTAGGCGCGTAACCCAGTATATTCTTTTGACACTCTGAAACGACGAAACGTCGTACAGTTCAAAACGACAAACACCAACATGGGCCAAAAAAATATTAGCTTTACCCAGAACTAAAGACCTTAGAGTTAGTTGTAAGGCATAATATGGAGTAATTTTTACCAAGAATTACTCGAGAAATACCCTTATCTCTTAAGGACAGCGATCCACTTGGCGATCAGCTGCCACCATCAGGCGACATTAATGCCCCTAAAAAATATGATATTATTTTTGGAAGGGACGGAAGAATAAAGGTCAGTTCGGAAAGGTGGCGCTCGTTCAAAAAGAAAACTAACTGAAGTTATTTTTAGCTGGACTCCTTGTAAATACCTGAGGCCTCTGGTTTTAAGGGTAAAATGTTTCTATGAACATAATACAGGTTCAACATATGAGCCTTGTCGAAAATAACCTTATTTTGTCTAGCGTAAAATAATATTATTTGGTTAGCATTATATTCCTAGTTGAAGGCCGCTTGAATATTATTTTAGCTTTAGCTAATCTGGTGATTGCATTGAAAGGATTGCTATCTGACCTTTGTAATCTTTAGACAGCGATATCAGAAAAATATATCACAGATGTGATTAATCTGGATGTATCATCTTTCTGGCGTCACTAATGGTATGAATTCGAAACATATTTAATTTTTTTTTAATCCAGATGCCCGTGGTCGGATTTGGACACCTCTCGCTTGCGAGATGTACCTATATCTCTTCCAATAAGTCTACACTCTTATTATATTATCCCACTCTATTCGTTAGACAAATTATAATTGAATAATAATAATTAAATAATAATAATGTTTTCCTAACCGATATCGGTCACGGCGGCCAATCTCAAGAGGATTAGCCTACTGCGCAGGAGATATTATAGTGCACAAGTGTATGCGCAAACATAAGTGCACTCTCTATTCCTTCACTCTCATAGTACGATGAGACGGCAATTCGACATGACCGGAGAGAGGTCAGGCGCAGGACCAACGGCTAAACGTGCTTTCCGAGGCACGGGGGTGATTACACCGCCAACCTCCTGACTCCGGGCTGATACTGAGTAATTTCCATATTGAAATACCCAGCCACAATTTTTTGGCACGACCCGGGATTTGAACCCGGGACCTCTTGGTCCTTAAGCGGCGCATGCTACCACTAGACTAACGAGGCAGTCAAATATATATTAAATACATTCATATTGACTGGCTTGATGGCTCGTTCGGTAGTGACCCTACCCCATGCGCCGCCTAGGGTTGTGGATTCGATCCCCACCCAGGACAAACATTCGTATGATGAATACTTGTGTTTGTTCTATGTCTGGGTGTTAATATCCAATATTTAAGTATATATTAGAAATACCACTGTTGATTTTCATATTCGTAACACAAGTGCTTAAGCTAATTTCCTCGAAGTCAGATCAATGTATGTGATGAAGTCTGATATTTATACCTACGTGCACACTCTTCGTAATAACCATTATATACTAAGAATATAATTGATTTGGGTCAGGATGAAATACATAAAAAAAGTAATGACAAGTGATAAGCCCATCGTCTGTACTATCACAAACCATTTACACCATTAATAGCATCTTACAACATGAGAAAAATGGTTAATGCATTATTTAAGTCCAAAACCAACATACGAAAAATTGAATACATCTTTCATATATCAAAGATTTTAAGCTTGTTGTGTTTTTTATCTGAAAAATTGAGAGCCATATATTCGGCGTCCGGTAATACTTGGACCGTCGTGATAGCGATGAAAGCTGAGCTCGTTTCCTCTTTATTTATCTAAAGAGCCTATTTCAAGCTTTAGGAAAAAAATATCGCCAAAAATGTCTTATAAATGTCCGACATATTCTGGCACGAAGCGACCGAGTACGATACTTGAATTTAAGATTGAAAATTAAAAATAATATTTTTTAGGAGATATACGAATATTAAGATTGGTCCCATATTGGTCTGGGACTAAAAATAATGTGTCAACTGTTTTTATTGCCTAGCATATAAATGGAGACTAATGGTGTTTTGGGTATTTGGGTAACTGATTGTAACAAAATTCTTCATCAAACCAAACTGACTTTTATTTTTGGCTAACAGTAGTTTTCAGGCCTTATTGCTCCTTGAGTGCCTGCCTCGTTGGTCTAATGGTAGCATGCGCCTGCCTAAGGATCAAGAGGTCCAAGAACCAAGAGGGAGACTGGGTATTTCAATATTGAAATTACTTAGTAACAGTTCCGAGTCAGGTAGTTGGCGGTTTAATCACCCCCTTGCCTCGCAAAGCACATTAAGCCGTTGGTCCTGCGCCTGACCTCTCTCCGGTAATGTCGAATTACCCTCTCACCGGGCTATGAGAGTGAAGGAATAGAGAGTGCACCTGTGTTTATAGTGCACACACTTGTGCACTGTAATATCTCCTGCGCAGTTGGCTAGTTCTCGTTAAAATTGGCCAATATTTGTTAGCCCTTTGGGCATTGTGAGTGAGATGGTATATATTTCTGTTTAACATCCTATAAACTTTCACATTCGTACTGATAAAGTGCTAGCCTAGATAAAATATTTTTTTTTAAATTTCTTTTATAGAAGCAAAGTTTCAAAACTGTACACAACACTGTTCAACACTTTAGGAAGTTAGGGCGTTACCGGTATGATAAATGCTTTAACTGGGCACTGGGAGAATGCAGTATTATATTCCAGGAGGTAGCATACATTTTTCGGTAGGATTTTAAGGACCCACGAACATTTCATAAATCTATTTTCTGGCTAGACAATGGAACCAAATTGTTCATTGAATTTAGACATTGATTTGTAAAATACATTTTTTTATTGCCAATGGTATTCTGTTTTTTCTTGGTCTTAAATATATTTGGACAATCACAATTTTTTTTAAAGCTGATCTTTTAATAAAAAACGCTGCGTTATTTGATCTATCGCTCTTCAGTGAAATCTGATCTTAAGGATACATTCCAACACAAAAAAATAAATAATACGCCTTTTACATCGCTTCGAATATCTACGTAGAAACGTCTACCAGCTCTCGGGCTATGAGTTCAGAACTAAGCCTTAGTTAAGTCTAGAGTCCTCTGGGAACGGAGTTAGCTAGTTCAGGTTAGTTCCAGAACAGCCCATTAGTTCACGACTAACAAGACAGTTATTTCCTTTCCGCGACAATTTTAGGAGCGTTGGAAAACTTGTGGAAAATCTTCTTTAAAACTGGAAATTTTATGAGTTCAATCTTTGTAAATAACTATATTACGGCAGTGCACCCAAGTAACTTGGGGGCCTGGTACATTAAAATGTCGCGGCATTATTTTTTTTGACCTGGAAACTTTTTCTGAATTTACATTATTATGACAAATAAAAAAAAATAACTTAAATAAAAATAAAAAAAATTTCTTATTAACCAATTAGAATCTTATTATCATACGTACTCAACTTGAAGTTTCTAACGATCATATGAGTACTATCCCTGCTTATTATTTAAGTATATAATTAGTCCCACATTCTATAGTATTCAGACGTGTAAGTAATTATACATATTTAATTTTAGACATTATGCCTGAATTACAACATATAATTTTAACCGTTATCATATGGCAAGTTGTCAATTATCATGGGGTTATGCAAGATTATTTCATATAAACAATAAAAAAAAATAGTTTCTTTGAAATTAATGATAATTTTGTCAAGGACAATAATTACATAAATGATTTACAAAAATAGATTTTTATTTCTTGGAAACATATATACTTGCAAAAAAGGGATTTAAATTATGAATAAATTGTAAACAGAAAAATAAAATAAAGGCTGCGATTTCTTCAATCAATCTAAAGAAGAATTACCTAAGTCTTGTAGCTCTCATAAATTATAAAATTTGTCGGTCGAATTATTTAACTATTTTCATTGTTTTAAGAAAATTTAGACAATTGTCAATTGTAACAAGAATCTTAAATGTCACAATATTCTTGCTACCTTTATAAAATGCCATTTGACAAGATTGACACCAGCCAAAAATTATTACGGTTAAAATTAAATGATGCAACTAGTTAGAAAAATCTATTTAATCCATTACTCTTAACATTTTCATTACTTTACTATACATATGTACTTACTCATCACATCATGCATATTTACTATACATACATAGAATTAGAAGGTAAAATACATTAGTCTACAGTCGGGGGTTACTTTGACTTATAAGCCAACGTTTGTTATGACTTTTACTCATCAGCATAGCCGAAATAAGGGGACCTATTTTTTTTTCTAGTCCTCTTATTTTGGTTTGGCTTGAAAGCATAAAATTTATATATGCGATGAGTGAAAACCTTAATCAAAGTGACCCCGTAAGTCAAAGTGACCCCAATCAACCAGTATATAATTGAGAGATGCTCGATGTAAAATGCATAAATCTAATTACTAGATACCTAGAGCATGGTATAGATACCATTCTTTATTAATTAGTACTAGTTAATTTCCTAAAAGCGGGTGAGCTTACCGTCGTCATCTAGTTGTAATCAAAACGTATAATTTACTTGTTTCCAGCTGTTTTTTTTACATCGGCAGCACATTGCTGCGTTATTTGTAATCGAATTTGTATCGAATAAGCAATTTGTGTGTTATTAATGAACGGAGACAGTAATTATAGTAATATCTGTCTATTTAATTTTTTTTTGTTATCTGCTTATTTGGATACCATTTTTTTTTAATGTTTGATACAAAATTAATATGGTTATGGCGTTTTAAAAATGATTTTCGTGATTTTACTGTTTGACAAAATTTACTCGAAAAAGAGCATCTAAAATCTGCGGTCCCTATTACCGCAATCCATAGTCCAAGAAAATAGGCCTTTAAATACGAATTTGAGGTAAATACTTGAATTTTTGATATAAGTTACTTTGAAAGATTTAAAAACGAACTGTGTAAGTTTTTTGTAAAATCACCCCCGAGAACATTTGAAAAAAAAATAAAAAGTATTTGTTTTTGAAATTTTGGGAAAACGGTAAGTAGTAGAAAAAAAAGGTTCAAATAAAAGTTGTAGAGCATCAGATTTTATAAAGAAATGCCCTGTTTATGTTTTCGCTAACATTAAAATTATCCGAGATAGGGCGGTTAGAACTTGCTACAGAGAATAGAATTCGGCCCATTTTTTCATCTATTCTCCTCTACAATCAATGGCGTCGAATGAGGTTAAAACGTCATTTCCAGACTTAAATTGTCGACATAATTTTCCCGCTAATGGTCTATTAGGGCGGAGACAAAGAGGGCGTTTATAAGGGACCTATCAATGGTCTCGGGACCGGCTTGCGAACAAATCGGATAATGTGGATAACAATCTTATTTGCATTTAATGAAAGGAGTGGGAAGTCAGACCAGATTTAAGTATTATACCACTGTTGTGGTTGAAAATAATCCCTTCATGGTTGGTTTCTCAGAGCGCGTAGTAGAAGAATAACACGAAAACGTTTTGAATTTTGACTAATGAGGGTTTTCAAAAATACGTAAACCGCCAGATGGCACGAGAGAGTCTCGTGGTCTTATCACTGTCACTTTTGGCTCCTTGTTGACTTGACAGAAGAATGTCAGTTTGGTCTGACAACTAATCAATGAGGAGGGTGACAAGACCGCAAGTCACAATTACGCCATCTTTTGGACTCACATCACGCCCATAATTCCTAAAGGTAGGCAGAGTCAAAGGGGCAGCGTGCCTCTTCAACCACATTTAGCCAAAAAAAGCCGGGCTGGGTTAAATGAAAAATTGTGAAAAAGCCCGATATACCATTAGTCGCCTTTTACGACATGCTAGGCAAGAACCACAGTTGGCATATTCTTTTTAAGTCCCAGACCAACACGCTAGGCTGGGTTGGATGGAAAGGTGTAAAAAATATATATATACCACTGTTGTTATTTAAAATAATAATCCATTATAAACTTCAACTTGGTTTCTGAGAGCGCGTAGTAGAAAAATAACACGAAAATGATTTGAATCTTGATTAATTATTAATTTATATATAATATGTTAGAAAGACGACGAAGTCTCACATAATCCATTTATATTAAAATGTAATAAAAGCAACTGTTACCTATATATTAATCTAATTAATCAATTTTGCACAAATATTACAGTAAGTATTTTTTTTTTTACAACACTTTTTGTATTTCTCATTGTATTTTTGTCTGAATGTGGTTAGGAGAGCTATTTACTTCTAGAACTCTGCGTACCCTTTGGGGATTACGGGCGTGATGGGGTGTTTGTCGAGCTATACCAATATTTAAAGAGAAAGGTTTTATAATTTTGTAAGTTTGTAACGCATAAACTCAAAAAGCACAGACATAGATTAAAGTCTGGAATATCACAGCTATGTTTAATAGACGCGGGGGAAGGCACGGGCAGAATTTCTTTTATCTATCTTATATACACGGATTATAAGCGATTTCCAAAAAATGTCCCTTTCTGTCCTAGGAAAAAAACCCCGACGGACTACTCTGAAGCCGGCCTAAACATAAAAAAAAACATGTCGCGCGCAATACATTATACAAACTGCTTTTTAATCTCCCATTTGCGAGTACGCGTTAAAAAATACACGTTTTAAAAATACTGCGAGTAAACCTCTTGTTCCTCGCCCTTTGGACAAACACGGGGGCGTGTGATCTCATACAAAATTTATGTGCGGTCGAGTTTGGCCCAACACCGAAGCGAGGAGATTCGCGGAAAAAACTGCAGTAATACAACTCGGATTCACGCAGTGAAGGTTCGGCGCAATACCGTTTCCTGCTTTTCCTATTACGTTTCAAGTGTGCAGTGAAACTAACAAACTAAACTTCACGCCACTTCCCTAGCGGGGTAGGCAGAGAGAACCGAACGCCATATGGCACGATCCTTACACACCTCACTCGCCTCTTCAACATTCATAATCCTTTTCATACAAGCTCTACGGTTTTTATGACTTCTAACATCACCTTCTTTTAATACAGTGTGCAGTGAAATTTTCGAAAATATTTTTTTTGTTGCATCACGAAAATATATACCATAAAACAGCAGACATTTTTCGCTTCGGAGATAAAAATATACGGTATGCTTTTAGATTTTTTTTTAATGTTTCAAAAATAATTGATAGTTTAATATAGCTTTTGTTAATTAAGATTGTTTACACAACACTCCATAGGATATCGCTTAAAATATTGGGCACACCGGACTTTGTAGATCCTATCTTTTGGATGAAATGGTTTTTTTTTCTGTACTTGTGCGCTAAGATAGCGCCCAATTTCATGATTCTTGGTATACGGGAAGTGTCTTAAATTTTGAGTCCCTTGCAAGTTTGAATACATACATTTTCCTTTCTACTTTTACTCTTTTTATCGTAGATTTACAATAAGCTATTAGCAAGGCTCAATCAAATTCCAACATTGATAATAATGTATATAGTGAAAAAAATATTATATTTTTCGTATTGCTAAATTGATGTTAATTAAACAAATATGAATGATACATTAAGGTAATTTCTGGTTGAAAAAGGAAATAAAATCTCTATATAATACAACGTAGGGGTGTAAATGACACTCAACTCTAGTTAACATAAATTTATTACGAAAGTTCTTAGGTCAAGTCGTTATATTCGCACAATCACTTTACTCCGCAAATAGGCCTACACTTCCCTGCCAACGTCCGCGCTGCGACGACACGAAGGTGGACGGAAGGTAGGTCTCCTGGACAAATGACGTGGTGCTCAGGGTGTTCGGTGTACTGGGGCTTCGCAGGAGACGTGCGCAGACACAATCCCCGTGTAGCTAGGTCCGCCAGATGTTAAATCTACACGTAGTTCCTCTAAACACCGACGTGTGAGACGATGTTCAGATCGTCCCCATCCAATTGTGATTGCAAGCGAAAGCAAAAAGAGTGTCAGCATATGTGCAGTGTGAACAATCACACAGCTTTTGTTATTATTTCGTCTGATTGTTGTCACAAATAATAATAAAAAAATGCAGAAAACATAAGCTAAAATAGTTAATAATTTAAAAGTCGATAATGTTGAAGAATTTTGAATATTGAATAATGCTGAATGTTGAATAATGTTAAATGTTGGATAATGTTGAATGTTGAATAATGTTGAAGACATTATTGACTAACTATGTACAGATAGCGCGCGAGGTATATGCAGTCGGGGTCTGAGACGAGACATACCTGAGCTCTGCATTCAACTCGCGCGCTATTTCTAATTGAGGATTTAAAAATGGCATGTAACGGTAAACGATAATATAAACCCGTTACTATTTCAAATAAATTGACACGAATAAACAAAACAGTTGCATGATTACACAATAGGAACACAATAGAAAACAAAGCATTAGGCTGTGATCTGTTCAACACTTACCCAATAATGTGGGATAATACGAATATTAGAGTGTAATAGTGAGTCGAAATATGCTTGATAATATAAAATCTGGGTCAAGAGTGCAAGACAATCATAGTAGGGGAGCCCAAGAGGGAATTTTGGAATTTACTCGAGCGCATCAGATTAGAATAAGGGAGGATACTTTATATATTAATAAGTAACTCCAACCAGTATGAGCTTGCAATATTGAGGGATACGATCAGAGGAACCTCAGCTCAGTAAAAAAAGCTTGAGTGCGTCAGATTAAGATAAGGGGGGGGTTATTTAACAGCTAATAAACGTTAAATTTGCTAATCTGACGATTTGAGCGTAACCTAAGGCAGTGGGAGTAATTTTTTTGGCCAATGGCCTACCCCATCACGAAAATCATCATAATATTAATACATATTTTATATCAGAGATATGTTGGAGCATGAAAAATATCAATACCTGACACGCATCGCCATGTAAAAATGTTTTATCTACAATTTTGAAAAAAAAATCTGTAGACGCTTCCCCGCTTAAAGTGAAAACATTATAGGACCATTTATTCTTCCAGTCATCTAATCTACCAATTCTAATAGGTTTCCGCGACGCTCGAGTAAATCCACATTTAGCATCGTGGGCTCCCCTACTATAAAGTGTTCTCCCTCCTAGAAGCTGCATAGTTGAATGAGACGGTTGCATGCAGAATGAATGATCAGCAATATTGGTCGCGCAACGGCTTCATTCAACGTTCAATGTTATAGCAATGGAACGCGGAGTGAAATTTCGTTACAATAGATTATGTGTGGATATAAAAAGTAGATTTGGTCTCATTTTCACTATAGGTACAATTGTGCGAAATTAGACAGGATTGAAAAAAACAGTAACATTACAGAGGGCTTCATGAAGACCTCGCGACATGTTCTTTCACCTATGTGGTATCAAAAAAACACGATCTTTGTTGAAACAACTCGTGAGATTTGTCGTCGCGTGTAAACTCATACAAAATGTATGCACGGGCGAACACGTCTCGACACCGAACGGACGAGATTTGCTGAAAAAAATATAGGTGTCAAAATAGAGCGGTAGGGCCTTCATTGCAAGGGAAACTGGTTCAAATCCGGACGCGTTCATGTGCATTTTCCCATCATTTATATTACTGCCTTGGTAGCCTCTGCACATTCAAGTTACTGTGGTTACATAACCACTAGCAGTGCCCGCGGTTTCACCCGCGTTTATGGTTAATGTTATATAGCCTATAGCCTTCCTAGATAAATGAGCTATCTAATACCGAAATAATTTTTCAAATCGGACCAGTAGTTCCCGAAATTAGCGCATTCAAGCAAACAAATAAACTCTTCAGCTTTATAATATTAGTATAGTATAGATGATCCAATTTATCTGAGTCTCCTTTATTAGGGTTAGAAAGATTGCAGTTGCTTCAACATAATAACGGGAACGGGATTACGAGCGTGATGTTATAAAACAAACTAAAACTTTTATTTCAATGCTTAAGCGAACACCGACTGAAAACGTGCCATAACGCTATAAAGATGATATGTTGGGACTCTATGAATGTTCCTTTGTGTATTTATAATATACTAGCTGTGCCAGCGGTGTCACCCGCGTTTATGGTTAATATTATAAAGACTATTTCCGTCATACATGATTTCTATGTAACTTTAACCATTAAGGCTGCACACGCGACGGAAGCTTAAAAAATGGAGTAACTTCTCCCGTTTTCCCAACATTTCCCTTCACTACTCCTATTTATTGTAGCGTAATGAAAAGTATACTATAACCTGCCCAGGAGTATGAAGAATAATTGTACCAAGTTTCGTTAAAATCCGTCGAGTAGTTTTTGTTTCTATAATGAACATACAGACAGACAGACAGACAGACAAAAATTTTACTGATTGCATTTTTGGCATCAGTATCGATCACTAATCACCCCCTGATAGTTATTTTGAAAATATATTTCATGTACAGAATTGACCTCTCTACAGATTTGTTATAAGTATAGATTAAGTAACACGCATAATGAATTAAAATGGTTTCATATTTCTGATGTAACTTTAAAGATTACTCTCCACATATAAACAAACTTCCGAATTACGTAACTGTTGCTGCGAAATGAAACGTAGCTGCTACGTCGTAGCATCCGTAGCACATGTAGTTAAAGCTTTGTATTCTTTTCAGCTGCCTAAATTGACGATGAGGAATAAAATACTTTTATTTAGATCAGATTTAAATGTTGATCAGACTTACAAAAGTATGCCAACTGTGTTCCTTGCCTAGCATGTCGTAAAAAGGGAATAATAGGTATGTGATTGTGTAGGGAACGAGCTAGCCACTTGTCACTAAATTTCTCACCCATCTAACCCAGCCCAGTTTTATTTTTGGGTGAATGTGGGTTCTTTAACCACTTGCTGCCTACCCCTTCGGGGATTACAGGGGTGATGTTTTGTGTGTATGTATGTAAGATAAGCTAAAACATGAATTTTACAATGTAAAGGAAAATACACTTTATTGAACACTTCATATGGAACTGTTAATTTACACTTATTAAGTCAAAGTTTTTGGGACTACAGCGACAATCTCTTAAAAATGGCGCTCAATTATAAAGATACTATAGAAATATATAAAAATTTTAACCCACTCCTAACTCAGTCCTCATCGCGTTTACTTTAAAAGCTTTACATAATTAATTTCGCGCGTCGTACCCTCTCACTAAATATTGATTGTCTGTCAATCATTGTTGAAAGCCTGTCCCCCTTCAAGGGGCGAGGGGCCGATGACTTGATGACACGTTGATTGATGGGCTGAGCCCATTGCAGGATTGTATATAAACAAATCTGGAAAAAGCGGCTTGCCTAACATTTTTTTTAGTCCGTCATTCATGTTACAAATAAATATTGCAACGGTTATTATTTTGACCATAAAAACAAATAAAAAATTAATAGAGCGCAAAAATTTCGAGTGAGTTGAAAAATTTTGAGTTTGGTGACATAAAGCACCCTATTCCAGTTTTTATATGCGCTAGATCTTCGTAAATTTTTGTGTATAAGACTAAGCAAAAAATACATCTAAAATGTTTTTTGAGTACCTATCTGACTAATTTATTTATTATTAAATATAATCCAATTTTTACTCAGGAAAGTTTGCTATTAACGGGGTCAACAAAGTTGCTACGACCCATGCTACGGCGTAGCACTCGTAGCGAGCAATAAAACGCTTGTAAAAGTTGAATGCGCTTGTAAAAGTGTCTGGGAATTGCAGTTACTGCACAGGAATAAAATATCAATGGCTTCCTGGATGCGCGTGTTATGTCCCGTAGTCGATGTTTGTTCTAACTAGTGTTGCCGAAAAATCGATAGTTTTTCAATCGATAAATTTAACGCTTAAATCATCTATACGAACGATAGGACAATAGGAAAATAGGATAGTATCAATAGTATCGATACTAACGATAGTTTTGTACTATTGATGTCTATTCAGTATTGAAAAGCAATACTATAGATAGTATCGATACTATCGATAGTATTGCTGTTTACCGATAGTATTGCAGTATCAATAGACTATTCTTTTGTATATTTTTTTTGTATCGATTTTCTTCAATTATCGATAGGCTATAGACAGCAGCAACACTAGGTCTAATCATGATCCTTGATTAGCTAGTTCAAACAAATGTAATTTTACCTTTAAAATTTGATAGGGTAGCTAAACAAATTGGACCATGCACATGAAGGCTTTTAAGATTAATAAATTCACCACCGACCTTGTGATATAAATTATAATATTTTTGGAAATCTAGATATTAATGTCGTGCCGGTAGCACTAGGGTAGTTAAGGTTCACCTCCACTCAGGCGTTGAGGGGTACCGCGGAGTTTTAGTGGGTACACCCCGGCCACTACCATCTTTGGCCGGAGCAGGGGCCCCCACTCAAGGGCCTCCGGGAGTCCCACACACCACCCTGCCCCCCCGGGTAGGGTGACGGTGCGTAACGCATTTCTTCGCGATATAAAAAAAAAAAAAAAAAAAAGGGTAGTTAAGGTTCATCCGGATTCCTTTAGCGTCCCCACTGAAGGCGATGTAGGGGGTTTAGTGGCAACTTCATCTTGGCCGGAGAGGGCTTTATACGAAGGGCCCTGGGAGTCCCGCACACCACGCCGATTTGGCCGAACGGCGTGATGGCGCGTAAGGCATTCCTCTCGTTAAAAAAAAAGATATAAATGTACTTTAAGTTTACTTCAGGTTGCAGGTTGAAACAGGCTGGGCGGTTTTGAATATAAATTTATTATTAAATAAAATTATTTCCAGAGATGATTTCAAAATTAAATTTTAAGGCAATTATTAAAAAATTGCGCACTTAAATTTGTGAAAGTCTCATTTAAATCCTATCAGCCGATTCGGAGATTTGCTGAAACTAACAGAAAAAAACTTGAAAATTGATTATTATCTATATATAAGTATGTGTATAATTTGCACTTGTCACTTAGCACTTGTATATACAAGTAATACCACAGATTACTAAATAGTTACTAATATGCTGTTATTTAGACTATACAAAACCTCTCTGCTCTACTATAAACACAAAAATACAAAAAAAAAACGTTTTTCTGCACATCCATCCTGGATTCGCGCAATACATTTTATTTCACCAACTTGCGCGCCAACAACAATTCGAAAACAACTAGAATTCTATAAGCCCGTTCGAAAGCAATCAATCGTCAAAAACAATATTTCAGGCGCTCCCGCACAAAACGCTTTTACGATCTCTCTAAAACGAGAGAAGAGTGCATTTTTCATAGCCCGTGATTTAGAAAGGACCACTGCACTGGATTTTCTATTTACATACATACAAACCTTCTAAACTGGGAAGGCAATGCATCCGTCATCTCTTTTGTGTTTTGGAATGGAATGCATTGTCAATTCTATTATATATCACTAGCTGTTCCGGCGAACTTGGTACCATCCCGTTCTCGAGATAAAAATGGGGGGTAACGGTAGGAGGGTTAAATTCAAACGAGCTATTCTTCTACCAAATTCACAAAAAATTCGTAAAAATTAATAGGCTGTTTCGTAGGAGTTCGACCACAAACACCGTAACACAATATTTTTATATTCACATACAAAATTTCATAAAGAAAAACGTTCTCAAATTTATAAGTATATATATTGTATTTTCTTATTAGGGCTTTTTGGGCTGTAGTCCAGGACAGCGTAGACAAAAATGCCACCGTTGAAGACAATACACATATCGAACTGACAGAACGAGGTTTACATAAAAAACCCAAAAAAAAACAATTTTAGGCACCTAAGTAGAATTAACCCAGGGTCCCTCACATTCAAGATCCACCCCTGTTTTTTTTGGTATATTTAGCGAAAAATAATTCAAATTTGAACGAATCTCATGGATAGCATTTCAGTTCATTTCATAGATGAAATGTTATGCAAAACATATTTAAAAAAAAAGTTTTCTATTTACTAGTACTTATTAATGGTAAAACTTTGACAGTTAATATTAAGAAACTTTTTAATTATAATGTTATTTCATTGAACACATAACAATACATTTACTGCTACTGATATATCTATAATGCCGTAATCTACCTAAGCCTGGTTTTAAGTTAAGTGCCGAAAAGGAGGTGAAAATTCAAACCTACGTAACTTCTAAATGACAACACCAATTTGAGACTTGAATGCACAAAAAAATAAAATAAATTTAAATACTTTTTTTATTTATTCTTAATAATATACGATCAAAAGAAGACAAATCGGCATATGTCGGTTAACGGTGTTATTGTTATACCACGGCAGTATAATGCAGTTACATATACCCTGATAGGGTATAGCAGTGTACATTATTTGAAAAAATAAAAATATATAAGTTCTTATAACGTATTATCAACTAATTTTCTTATGTTGGTACATATTAAGACTAAATTAATTGTTATTATCATGAATTTATAAAATAACATAACAACAAATATATCTAAGATACAACAAGAATTTATATGTTAATTTACTTGAACTATGTTTCACGTTAGAATTCACATGAAACTAGGGCCAATTGCTCGTATAAAATATGGTTTTAACGGTTTTAACAAATAATACTAGCACGATAAATCAACAATATTAAACAGCGCGATGTTAACGCAATCGGCCGTGAAACAAACAGACGGTCGAAGTGATATTTCAGCCGTTGTGGTAGCCACGATAACTATACATTTATATAGCACCTAATCTTTGCGAGGTGAACTATAGAGATAAAGTTGAATTGTATATTGTTAGGCAACCAACCTCCTTAGTAGTGATAACTCTTTGGTAATAGAAACTCATTAGTGTACAAAGGAATAAATAGACTAAATTCCAAATTTAATTTAAAAACATAGAACGATAGGAACGATAGAAGTGGCGAACCCAATAAAGTCAGTCACACTTCAAACAGTATTTTATTAAGATCAACAGTTTAGGCCCCATTCAAAAAGTCTTCTAGTTCAAGCTGATCTCTTACGGGTGAACTGATTTTAACTTGAAACTTTTACAAAAAACTAATATAACAAGAGGTAATTTCAGCTGCCATTACTTTCCAAAAAAATCAAGTGCGTTATCATAGTATTTAAAAATAATATAATGAGCTAGGAATATATTCTAAACCAACCCCAACGGAGTAGGCAGATAGAACCGAAAGCCATACGACACGGTCTTTATACACCTCACTTGTTTCTTTAACATTCATAATTAAAAAGACTGTGGGCTCAGAATGGCAACTGGAATTTGCTTAGGAGGGTATCCTCAGGATTTCTAAGCTTGCTAGAAGATGAAGAACTTTAGTGTTTTTGTCAGCAGGAATCTGATTACCCTCACAGTTTCCGTTAATAGAGATGTAGTCTAGCAGTCTGCTAGTATTTTCATAAAAATATTCTCAACCAAAAAAAGTACTGTGAAACGACCATAATATTAAAACAAGGCAATTTTAATGCAAACGACTGTTAAGCGATCAATCGGAAAAGCGATATTTCATCGCTCGGCAACCGGCTATCGGAACGATCGGATAGCGATACAGACCTTTGCGGCCAAATACAGAAATTAATTTCGTTTAATTCGACAATTGGAGCGAACGAAATACTTTATTATGTCTGAACGACTGGGAACTAGCAGGTGGGGAAGAGATTTATCTTTTTCATTTAAAAAGAGCGTTAAGTGAATTAGTGTTTGGCTAAATAAAAACCTCGATCGAGGCTGCCTATGAATAGACTGTTTTGATGAGACTTGTTTATAAAAAATAATGAAAGAGAAATGTTAAGCGGCTATGATTCCGGGAAAGAAAATATTTATTTTGATCTTCCGCCCCAACGCAAATCAAATTTAGGTAAAGATGGATATTTTTAATAAAAATTACGATTATCATCTTCCTAGCGTTATGTCCCGTGCTTAGACGGGGTCCGCTTAGACCGTGGTCCAGGATTTAGCGAGTCTGGTAATTACATTGAAGCGACTGCCGGTCTGACCTTCGTAACCCTAAGATAGGGGAATCAGACAATTTTTGAATCATGGTAACAAATTCAAAGTTGTTTGAATTTGCAGGATTCATCTCATCACGATGTTTTCCTTCACCGTCGTGCTAGTGGTATAAATACGTACATAGACTTAAAAAGTCTAGAGGTACGTGCCCGGATTTGAACCCGCACTCCTCGGTTAAGAGGCGCGTGACCTTACCATTGAGCTACCACCGCTCATTTGATAAAAATTACGATAATGAATTATAATACTTGAACGAGAAGTGAATCACATACAATCCTTTCTTTACTTGACTAGCATGTCGTAAAAAGACGCTATTAGTTTGGTCATTAAGCTTATGATGATATCTACACAGATAACGAGCTATCCATTACCTTTATTACAATTTTCCATGTTAGTCAACTTAAATAAATAAACGGGCCCGCAATCCACGAAGTAGGGGTAGCAGAGTCACAGTAGGCAAGCCCCTTCAACCACATTCAGCCAAAGGAAGGAAGGATGTAGGAGCCGCGGAAGGCCCAGGCTCACTAATTACGACCAGATTGGTCGTATATTAATAGAAGGTGATGTTATAAAAACCGTAGAACTTGTATGAAAAGGATCATGAATGTTGAAGAGGCGAGTGAGGTGTGTAAGGACCGTGCCATATGGCGTTCGGGTTTCTCTGCCTACCCCACTGGGGAAGTGGCGTGAAGTTTAGTTAGTTAAATTTTTATAGTCCATTATTGAAATAACCAAAAAAAATATTGCTTACATATTTTTTCTTTTGTTTAACAAACTAAAAATAACAAAGATACAGCGCGTTCTAAATACCGCGTGACGTCACTAGATGTGTAAAATTTTACCATCCAATTTACTTAAAGCGCTAAATTTCAAATCTTCGAAAGGCTGTATCTTTGTAATTTTTTCGAGTATCAGATAAAGCAAAAAATACGTATTCAATATTTTTTGATAATCTAACTTACGGCTTAATATAACTAGAAGTACATACCCTATTATAACTAGAAGTAAGTACCCTATTATAACTAGAAGTACATACCCTATTATAACTAGAAGTAAGTACCCTATTATAACTAGTAGTACATACCCTATTATAACTAGAAGTACATCTCAAAGTTGAAATTCGCAACGTACCGTATAACGGCATTTCAAAGTGCACAAAACACAGACGAGTTTTTGTTACTCGACGGGTATGAGTGAAACTGAGCGAACTCAATTCTAGTTGGTATTTCGATTCAGTTATGGTTAAAAAGTTCGCAGACTCGTCTGCGTATGTGCAAACAGAGTAACAAGCGTCTGGTGTACAAACGTTGAGCGGTAGCGGGAGCGATTTTAACTACATACATACATATCATCACGCGTGTAATCCCCGAAGGGGTAGGCAGAGTCAAAGGGACAGTGTAACCACGTTTACCCAAAACTAGGCTGAGTTGTGTAAAGTGACAATTAACTAGCTCGTCACCTACACAATCACACACCCAAAACCCGATATACTTTTAGTCGCCTTTTACGACATACTAGGTAAGAAACACAGTTGGCACATTATTTTTAGATTTTAACTCTGAAGGGAATTAGGCAAACTATCCTTATCGTTATAATGGATTTCATGCGTACAAATTGTCTATGTATTATATTGAAAAGAGTAATTTTCGAATTTCTTACGGTGTTTTCGATCAAATTTTATTAAAATTTTGTTCATTTTGCTTATATTTGGCTTATATCCAGGCGCCACTAACAAAGTGGCCACTAAAAATTTTTACAAAATAGTGACGTCGCAAGCCCCTACTCCAAAACTTTAATGCTCTTTATCTTTGTGATTTGTTGTTAACTTTTGTATAATCTAACTGACGGACTAAATAGAATTATAGTTTTTTAATGCAGTCATCATCCCTATTCCCGCGTCTGTCTCAGCTAACGCTACTTCCTTTCACTTGGCCCACCACCGGGAGAGGGGGGGCACGGGCAGACGTCGACTATTTGTATTTAGCCTTTGCCTCTGACTTTCCTTTTGCGGAATGCAGTACACAGCAAATTTTCAAATTCAATTTAAATTTGTGAATAGTACTGTACGAAAGTCCATGTTGCGTTCTCAGCATTTTTCTTCCAATTGCTGAAAACTAGCTGAGCGGGATCGCTTTATTGCATATACTATTTGTGCGGTATGTGCAGGTTACATGTATACTACTGTGGAATAGAGTCACGTATACGGTACATATAGAAGTGTGTTTGTTCAGAAAACTTTGCAGTAGATTAAGCCTGGGCTTATGTATAAAGCGTATAAGGCATTAACCTAGCAATGGTTAAACCGTGATATGAGTTGCTGTTCTTTATCTTAAATATAAATTACGCGTCACGTTGTTTGTCCGCGATGGTCTCTGAAACTACTTAACCGATTTAAATCAAATTTGCACACCGTGTGCAGTTTGATCCAAGTTGAAAGATAGGATATTTTATATCTCAATTTATAGTGGCAATATTTTTTTATTGCAATGTACCCGGACGATGTCGGGGCAGAACGCTAGTAGTATAATATATTAGCATTTTCTTAAAGTTTTGCCGCATTAATGTGTATTTTGTATGGGTCTTTGTGTATGCAAAATTCCCACTTAAACAGTAACAGAGTAGTGACCGAATACATTACGTTTTCACAGCTTAACCGTCATTACTAGAGAGACTTTTCTATATACAATTTTAAGTAGACTGACTGAGGATATCAATGCACAACCCAAACTATCAGACCTAGAAAAGTTGAACAGAGATCTGTCATCATGGGCGTACGCAAGGCAGGGGGGGCTATTGGCTGGCTCCCCCCCCCCCCCCATGGAACTCGTAGGTACCTACTGGTCTAGTTACTTGCCCCCCCAAAAGCTGTGTACGCCCATGACTGCCATATAGCATGAGCAAAGTTAAAACTAGTCCCCGCGGAAGAAGTCAGCCAAGCAATAAAAAAAACAGCCTAAGAAAATCGGGTGATAACTTTCACACCACCTTGTACATGAGCCATTTTACAACAATTACCTACACTAGATACCATAAATACCAGAAACGTCTAGTCTATAATAAAAGATAATTCTAGAAGGCAGCGGCGTGCGTTTATATTGGGGTTCGTTGGACCATTAAGGTACAATTTATCGTTTCCTCGCGGAACCCGCGTTGAATCGTAAACACCCTATCTTACCGGTGCTAGCTAGATGGCTTGAAATATTCACCTGGTTATAATTCCGTTGGGTAGCAATGAAACGGTGGAAATATTGGTTGAAGATTGCGCGACTACAGTCTGTTTCGTTTTGGTTCAAATCGAAATAGTTTTTTTTGATAGAACTTACTGTTTACTATCAGTAAATAATTAATACAAAAAAAAATTCCAGACTGACACACCAATTCTCTAGTTCCAAACTAAGCTTATGATTGTTCTATGGATTCTAGGCGAACGGATAGACATACTTAAATACGTTTATAAACATCCATGACTCGAGTAGAAATGTCCATGTTCATCACACGAAACATTTGCTCCTAGCGGGATTCGAACCCGCAACCCTTGGTTTCGTGGCCAGGGTCTCTGACCACTCGACTAACGGGACAAACAGGGTCAGTAACGTTGCACTATGCATTGCTTTGTGTGATGCAAACGTAACAGACAACATTTTTCGAATTAAAATCAAACATGCCCTCAGCTTCCAACTGTATATTGAAACATTAATAAGTACTAAATAAAATTCATCAAATAAAAACAATATTAATTCCACGGGATTTTTAACGTCTTTATAACATACCAAATCTAATGTGAGCCTAGCCACAGGCAAATGTTAGTGAAGGTATAAAGTTACAAGACAAATGAAGTTGCAGGAAATTTTGCAAACAGTCAATGTGCAAGAAACCCGATGACAAAGCTGAAACATTACAATTAATAAGGCAAATCAACAACTACCCGTGACACGCCCACTTTGCCCGGCTATTTCGCGTAATGCCCACGATTCGTCCGGCCATTCGCTGTAACGTGTACCTACTAGAGATGTACGGCGCATATCGATAAATTATATATAATTATGATTTTTTGCATAGGTACCTAAAATTTTTTCTTTGTTCTATAAATAGACTTAAATAATTTTATGAACACCTATGCTTAAAGTACAAATGGTCATAATTTAAATTCCCTTTGAAATAAATAAAAACACAGTAATCCTACCTAATATCATAACCGCGAAAATACTCCAGTATCAGCTACGTTTTCACGTCTGAACGATCATCTGATTGTAATGAAATTAGGTTTTAATAGAATGTACCTATGTTTTTATTCCAAAAATATTAAACATCAGGAAAAATGCGAATTGTTCCACTCTGCCCCACAAAGCCGCCCCAATGGTGGGGCAAAGAGAAGACAAATTTTGCAGTGGAATCACAATACTATACAATATATATAATCACTATTACTACAAAAAGAGCTAGGTAGTTTAGCAACAAGCAGAGGACAAAAACAAAACAGGTACCTACATGTCATGTAAATGACATTAGGCATTTATGAAATTCATTAAAAATCGCTAAATGCAACCTCAAACTTAGACAAAAAACAAAACATCGATGTTTCTTTACACATTCGGGACACCCCTATCTGTAAATGTCCCCAACATTAATCTAGCTAGACCGAATTATATTTGTGTAAAAGTTGCGGCTAACAACTTGGCGATTTCTTATTCTAATGACGGTGAGGCGGGTCGCAATGTAATTGAAAAAGGTTTTTCAAAACAACGACCAAAATCATTGCACCATACTTGGATGTAAGTACTAATTTTGTACAAACTTTCTAGCGGCTGCACCAAATTGGAACGGTCTGTAATATCTATATTGGTTTACGATTTAATCACATTTATTCTCATAAAGACATTGTGTCACCTACATGAGAACTTAAATACAAAAATTATAACTAAGTATTTCACGTTCGCTGACGTTCGCTTGAAGAGATTTGGCATAGTTCAAGTTTACATGAAGAAGGAATTCAGAAAGCTTATATTTCAATAAATAATTAAAAAAATAACTTAATAATAATCGAATTTTGACCAGTGGGTGATCACTAGTGAAATTAAATTGAAATGTAATGAAATGTTCTTTATTTAAATTGGTTTAAATAATCACTTTTATCGTCAGTACATACACAAGAAAATTTACCGCCGGTTTCGGAAAGTAGCTTCTACCGAGAAGAACCGGCAAAAAACTCGATAGTTACTCTATTCATCGCCAAATTCACAATAAGTATCAATAACAATTATCATATTCTTAAGCTACTATGCTATAGAAATATATTAATGGTAAATATGTATAATAGCAATTACAAATATTAGTCACTTAAAAAATCTTCTATAGTATAATAAGCTTTTCTTATAAGATGCTCTTTAATATGTAATTTAAATCTATGCATCGGCTGTTCAATTATATTTCCTGGTAATTTGTAAAATAATTTTATACTTAACATAATACAATCAAAGATGTATTGTGATAGTACGGTTAATATTTCTTTGAACATTTCTCTTAGCGAATCTTGGAGTTTAAGGTCATATATAGCCCGGATGGCCCTCTTTAGCAATACAAAAATAGTTTGTATGTCACCAGTGGACCCCCATAACAAAAGGCCGTACGACATTTCGCTATGAAAGTAACTGAAATAAAACAATCTCGCCGTCTCAATATCAGTCAAGAGTTGTATTTTTCTAACTGCGTATGCTGCTGAACTGAGTCTTCCTGCCAAAGCCGTAATGTGAGGGCCCCATTGCAGCTTGGAATCGATAGTGATTCTAAGAAAAACTGTAGAATTAATGATTTCGATAGGTTCATCACTCATGCATAAGTTAGTGTTCACTTGCCTTACATTTGGCATTGAAAACTTAATACATTTCGTTTTCTTTGAATTTAATAAAAGATTGTTAGTAGTGAACGAATGAAGTACTTGTGAGAGCGTATTATTTACGTCGTCAATATTTAGTATTTTTCGGTCAACTCTAAAAATCAAAGATGTGTCATCGGCAAACAATACTATCTCATATAAATCTTTTGTTATATAGATTAGGAAAAGCAAAGGTCCTAATAAAATAGTATTAAGTAGTATCTAAGTGCTCCTATTATAATTTAAAAGAGTTATCTACTTCAGAAAATTTTCACGATAATGCATTATATCTTGGTTTTGCAAGACGGTGGATGGAAGGAGCGGTGGTAGCTCAATGGTAAGGACACGCGCCTCTTAACCGAGGAGTGCGGGTTCAAACCCGGGCACGTACCACTGGATTTTTCAAAATCTATTTACGTATTTATACCACTAGCTCGACGGTGAAGGAAAACATCGTGATGAAACCTGCAAATTCAAACAACTTTGGATTTGTAACCTTGATCCAAAAATTGTTTGGTGCCCCTATCTTAGGGTTACGAAGGTCAGATCGGCAGTCGCTTCAATGTAATTACCAGACTCGCTAAATCCTGGATCATGGTCTAAGCGGACCCCGTCTAAGCACGGGACATAACGCTAGGAAGAAGAAGATCTTGGTTTTGCAAGAGATATTTTGTGTTGTAAGACACATAAACTATAGCGGTGCATTACCTACACTTGAATAAAAAATATCACAAACAGGACTAAGCGCATTATGAATGATGTACATATATGTCCAATTCACAATTTTCCATCAAACCCAGCCCATTGTCCCGTGTTGGTCTAGGACTTAAAAATAATGTGCCAACTGTTTTTCTTTCCTAGCATGTCGTAAAAGGCGACTAATGGTATATAATTGTGTAGGCGACAAGCTAGCCACTTGTCACTACTTTTTCACAATGTTCCATCTAACCCAGTCCAGTTTTATTTATGGCTGAATGTGGTTAAAGAGGCATGCTGTCCCTTTGACTCTGCCTACCCCTTCGGGGATTATGGGCGTGGTATTATGTATGTTATCTATGTATGTATGTCCAATTCACGGCCGCACCCCGAACGATTTCTTGCGGTTCAACCCAATCAAATCTATAAGGTCTACAACACGCTATCATTAACAACCCCTACGTCGATGATGCTTCTCTAACCTAGAAACAGTGAAGAGCAGGCAGGTTAATTAACTAGGGTTGTGGATGAGTGCGAGTAAGTGGTAGGAATTAACTGCGACCTTCAATCTGCACCCCTCACCCCCATGAACCATGAGGGTGCAATCAAGTCTTACGTAAATAGTCAGCGGTATAACTCTACTGTAACAACATTAGTACAATAATACTAGAGGAGCAGTATTTTGAGACCTGCATAATACTCTGTACTCCTCAGTAATGTCAATAACTAGGTATCAGTGTCGTATAGAGTAATTATGTATATTATATTGTAATTATATTTATAATAGAACGTCCCATGTTGGTCTGGGACTTAAAAATAATGTGCCAACTGTGTTTCTTGCCCAGCACGTCGTAAAATTTGACTAATGGTATTTAGGGTTTTAGGTGTGTGATTGTGTAGGCGACGAGCTAGCCACTTGTCACTACTTTTTCACAACTTTCCATCTAACCAGCCTAGTTATATTTTTTGGCTGAACGTTGTTAAAGAGGCTAGCTGCTCCTTTTACTCTGCCTACCCCTTCGGGGATTACGGGCGTGGTGATATGATAATAGAACAGTACATACATACACATGTCCTCACACCAGCAATACAGGAAGGGGCGTGCAGAGTCCAAGAAGCAATAAAGCTCCTTAAATAACATATAGCCAAAAAATTTAAATGAGCTATGTTAGTTGGAAAATTGTGAAAAGGTAGTGGCTAGCTCGTCGCCTACATAAATCACAAACCTAATCCCAAAACCTAAACCTAATTCCTAATACAAATTAGTCGCGCTTTTACGTCATGCTAGACAAGAAACATAATTGGCAACAAAACACGATAGAATATTACATATATACAGTTATTTTTCCATTTAAATTTTTAAGTCAAAGTCAAAATACTCTTTATTTATATAGGTTTTAAACAAACACTTATAAATTATCAATTTATTAGAACGACTGTTGTGCTTGCTCAAAACAGAAATAATTTATTTAGAACCACAAACAAGCATAAAAACCAAAGACAATCAAATTAACCACATTTAAGTTTATAACTATAGGTGTCTCTAGTGAGACGAATACTTGGTTACATTAAGTAAATAATACTTTATTTAGATACTAATTTAACACAATTCAACAAGAAAATCAACTAATAATATGAATGTACCACCGGTTCGGAATGTTTCTCTACCGAGAAGAAACTCGGTAGTTATTCCTAGTAAAGATTGTGTAGAAGACATATTTTCTCTTCAGCTGCTAGCCACGTCTCCTCAGTTCTTATTCCACTCTAAGTAAACCACACAAATACAAATATGCAACCAGTCGGTACTGCGTATCAAGCGTATCACAATATTTTACGAGCGTGGTGCCGACGGCGCGTGAATACAATATGAGACAGGACACGCTTCAGGAACTGCCTCGAACGGCCCGTCGTAACTTCAGCTGAGTGCAGCGAGCGTGAATGTGTAATGTACCTCGGAGATGATACTTGTCACTTAGGAGTACTTAGCGCGGTGTCTAACCGACCAAGCTCGCGAGCATGTTGTTGGGCGCTTGGTCGATTGGTTAGATCCTGGTTATGAAACTGTGCAAACATACGCGCTCGCACTTAAAGTGGAAGTATTTCTGCCGAACTAGGTGTTGCTTGCTCGGGGACCTAGGTCCGACTAACCGTCTCAGTGTATTGTATATATACTCAGTGGCGGGAATAACTTCGTCAGCGCGATGCAGGATTATATGGCGCTTCTACATGTTCGATCAACGTCATCGGTTGATATATTATTGGAGCTCTAATGTTGACTATCTTGCGGCACGGTCGCCACAAAATCAAAGACCGCTGATTCGTAATCTAGTGCTTGCAAAGTTCTAGTACCCAAAATTTTCGTGCTATGACATGGTCTTATTTGATAAGTTAAATATACAATCATAAATATTACTATAAATCCCCGAAGGGGTGGACAGAGTCCAAGGAGCACTCTAGATCACATTTGAATGAACATAACATTGAGATTCATTTATTGGTCTTAGTATTAAAATATTTAATAAACTTCCAGAAAGTCTACTAGCATTACCTTCACATAAGTTCAAATTGTGCATTAAAGCGTTCTTAATGAATAAGGGCTATTATAAGATTGAAGACTTCCTAAATGACAAGCATATATATTTAACTTCATAATGAAGTGTTCACCTGCAGTGTTGTTACCTAATAACTATAGATTATTAAGTAGGAAATTGTAAATTTTTGCATTTAAAAGAGTAACTATCGAGTTTCTTGTCGGTTTCTTCTCGATAGATTCTACCTTCCGAACCGGTGGTAATCTTCTTTTCTGTTTAAATTGACTATTCATAAGTGCTTTTTTGAAGCCTATATAAATAAAGAGATTTTGAATTTGAATTTGAGTTGGTTTGTGAACAATAGTGACAAATGGCTAGCTCGTCGCCTACACAGTCACAAACCCAACACCCAAACACCATTAGTCGCCTTTAATGACGTCATGCTAGGCAAGAAACACGGTTGGTACATTTTGGTCTAGGTTTTTTGAGTGGATGCTCAAAATTGGTCAAATCGACCATAATTCATAAAAAAATATATGAATTTCCAACGCAATATTTATTAAAATATTTGCTTTATGCACTTCTTCTCCATATAAACTTCAACTGTGCCAAATCGCATACTCCTCCCTCCACAGAATGTTCGTAAAAAGTAGTAGGTATAAAGATTATGCTTTATGTATTATATATATATATATATAAATTAGTAAGCCATCGAAGGATACAAGACTCACATTTTAAAACAATTTAGTTAGCATATCCACAATTTTATATAGATAGATACACATACGTAATCATCACGCTGGCTCTTCCAGAAGGGGTAGGCAGAATCCAAGAAGCGATAAGTTCCTTATGTCTCATTCAGCCAAAAATAAAATTGATCGACTGGCTCGATGGCGCATTCGGTAGTGACGCTGCCCCATGCGCCAAAGAGTTGTGGGTTCGATCCCCACCCAGGACAAACATTCGTGTGATAAATACTTGTGTTTATTCTGTGTCTGGGTGTTAATATCCAATATTTAAGTATATATTTGTAATACCACTGTTGATTCTGATATCCGTAACACAAGTGCTTAAGCTACTTACCTCGGAGTCAGATCAATGTATGTGATGTAGTCTGATATATTAATATTATATTAATATTAATATTTCGGTTAGACGAAAAATGGTCGAAAAATATTGGCTAGCTCGTCGTCTACATGATATCAAACCCAACACCAAATATACGACGTCGCTTTACGAAATGCTAGACAGGAACACAGTAACTTTTTTTTAAAGTGTTAGGACTAATTTCCTTCCCCCGAGACGAAGTCGTATACGTATCGCATTTCTCCGGGTTAAAAAACGGACAAATTTCCTTCAGAATTTGGTCTATGAATCTAGATACAAATGCAATAAACCCCTTCACTCATCCTCTTTTCTTCTCCAGCACGGCAACGCCACCACATCATCAGAGACGTCGGTCGGCACGAACACCGCCACCGCGCCCGCGCCGGGGCCCAGCAAGGCGCCGCCCGCCGCCAAGTTCCGTCATGGTCTGCTGCAGCTCATGATTCACACCATCGACCCGATGCACGACGGTGAGTTAGGTACGCACCGCGCTTCGCTTCACACTTACACTCGAGCTGGGATGTCGTCGGGGGAGGACAATGACCATATTTTTACTATTATTTTATATTTCGGCACAATCACGGGATATGCCCGGACCTTTAAGGCTTGCATGGGGCCATGGTTATTATAACATTACGCCCGTAATCCCCGAAGGAGTAAGCAGAGTCAAAAGGGCCCCTTTAACCACATTTAGCCAAAAACAAATCCGGGCTGGGTTAGATAACCTTATTTGTTTTGTTCATCTTCACTGTGTCATTTTTGTCATCATCCTCCTGTTATTACACATTTTTATTAATCTTAAGGGGAGTCCAAAAAGTGTTAAGAGCCTTTACCGTATTTAACAAATATAAAACTGAACTGGATTAGATGGAAAATTGTGAATAAGCGAGCTAGCCACTTGCCACTAGTGGCTAGCTCGTCGCCCACTTATACAATCAAACCCAGCACTAGGCATAGTTAGTATATTCTTTTAAAGTCCCAGACCAACATCGGCCTAAATACCTAGCATTATGTCCCGTAATTCGGAATCCGCTTAAACCATGATCTAGAGTTAATATCGCATTTCTAATATCGGTGCTATTTAAAGTACTTATATGCACTTTATTGTTAAAATTGACAGGTTTTTATCAACCATTTCCAACGATTCAGTTTCATAATCATAATCATGATCATCATCATCAAAATCACTTTACCGATGCAACATCGGCCCAAATTTCCCGAAAGATAAAATTCGGTCGCTTCGTGCTCGTAAAAGCCCGCTCCCCCGACGACGGAACAGATCAGCCTGCCATTTTGGCGCCAATCGTCTGGCAGCTGCCAAGTCGGCCAAATTGCCAAGCGGGCCAAACGGCCAAGCCGGTCAAACTGCCAACCGTCAGCTGGATCACGCCGAGCAATGAACTGGCAACGCACGCCAATACAGCTTATCGATATTGTCATTTTCATCTCAAAGGTAAGTTTACTGTTATCATATATTTGTCTTTATGTAATACGCCTATGTTCTTGTGAATTGCAGACACTATTTTACTACTTACAATACACATTTACTTATTCAAGTTTAACTTTATATTTTTAGGATAACATAACTTTTTTATTGACACTTCAAATATTCACACGCATTTATTTTTTTAACACGGTATATTAGAACTTAATGTTAAAGTTTTACTTAAATAGGTAGAGTTAGTATTAATCTAAGTGTAAGGTATTTGTTGATCATAGTTTGAATCACTTATATTTATAGCATTTATACTAAATTGTTGTATAATATTTCTCACTTTTTATATAAACTGTGCAGTATTTACAAGCTACATAACCTGGCAACTAGTAAAATATGTATTTTCTTAATTATGTACTTCTATGTCAATGATATACTTGTATAACAGATAGACACATATTTACAGAAGACTTTTTACTATATAATATACGTAATAATACTACGTATTATTGATTTGATAAGCAAATACAATTAAATGAAGCTTGTCTACTTTAACATGGCATGCTTTAATATACGTGTGGTTTATGTTTAACTTGTACCGAGCTTTTTTGTAACTTTGTATTTAAGGAAGTGCCAAATGGCGTAAAAAAAGTTAAGTTTAGTTAGTTATTATGATGCTTTCTTTATCTCAAGAAAATATAAACAAAGAAAAAGAAGAATCTTTTGAAGAAGAGAAAATTATAACAGAAGCCAATGCAACAAACATGGATGTCTTAGGCATTAGTAATATAAAGTACTAAATTTTTTTTTATAATTACGTACTTTTGTTTACTAAACCCTGCGGCATTCAATTCGTCCATGATTTCTGCAAGAAGATCGTCTGGAACATCATCATCATCTTCTGGAATCAAGTATCAGTTGTCATCAAGACTAGAAAATTGAATCAAGTTGAACACTTCTAATCAAAAGAGCTGATACACGTTGTCGAGCTTAATATTATACTTATTATGCACTAGCTGTGCCAGCGGTGTCACCCGCGTTTATGGTTAATATTATAAAGACTATTTCCGTCATAGATGATTTCTATGTAACTTTAACCATTAAGGCTGCACACGCGACGGAAGCTTAAAAAATGGAGTAACTTCTCCCGTTTTCCCAACATTTCCCTTCACTACTCTGCTTCTATTGATTGTAGCGTGATGAAAAGTATACTATAACCTGCCCAGGAGTATGAAAAATAATTGTACTAAGTTTCGTTAAAATCCGTCGAGTAGTTTTTGTTTCTATAAGAAACATACAGACAGACAGACAGACAGACAAAAATTTTACTGATTGCATTTTTGGCATCAGTATCGATCACTAATCACCCCCTGATAGTTATTTTGAAAATATATTTCATGTACAGAATTGACCTCTCTACAGATTTATTATAAGTATAGATTTCATGTGTGTGTATATAATTTAACATTTTTAAGAATATTTCTTTATTTCTGAAATTTCACTTTACACGTTGTGGGGTTTCAAGCTTTTCAATAATCTGTATAAGCAACCCTGTGCGTATAAATTATCATGGTATTTATTGAAATTTCCAAGTGCACGACTTAAATAAATATGAATTAGTATGATATCTTGGAAAAAGAAAATGTTGAAACTTTGAACAAAATCTATGTATGTATAATACATACATATATAACATTACGCCCATAATCCCCGAAGGGGTAGGCAGAGTCAAAAAGGCAGCAGGCCCCTTTATCCACATTCACCCAGAATCAAAACAGGGCTGGGTTAGATGGAAATATGCATGCAATATATGTATAATAAGTCCTTGCTTTGTTTGCTTTGTTTAAAAGTCTAAATACTATCGACTAAATAAATACTAACAATTGTTTTGCCTAAAAACTATCGACACTATCGATAGTATAAGTAAATTTGTAAATTTCATGTTATAACTAGTGTTCAATCTAGTACAGAGATACTAGTGACAAAATATGATTAAACCAGAACAGGCGTGATTCGATATTACTACAATAGCGTTCTCACGATGCCGTAGGGTGCCACATACTGAGGGTTGCCATGTTAACCGGACCGTATAGCCGGACAAAACAGGAATTTTAGATTAAAAAATCCGGACAGGTGTATTTAGGATTATGCTTCTTAGTATTAGTAAGACAATCAAATAAAATTCGTTTTTATCAGATCGTAAAATCGAGAATCGTAAAAAATTACGTGACTCATCAAGTGTTTGACAAGCTCAATGGTGCATTCGGTAGTGGCCCTGTCCCATGCGCCAAGAGTTGTGGGTTCGATCCCCACCCAGGACATATATTTGTATGATGAATACTTGTGTTTGTTCTGTGTCTGGGTGTTATATCCAATATTTAAGTATATATTTGTAATACCACTGTTGTTTCTGATATCCGTAACACAGTAATTAAGCTACTTACCTCGCAGTCAGATCAATGTATGTGATGTCGTCGGATATTTATATTTATTTATTAAATGTCTGAATCTAAGATCCGGACAATCCGGGGACCGTTTACACAAGCGGTCTCATATCGCTAAAAATCCTAACCCTGTCCTGCTTTATCCGAACGCCTGGCCACACTACACGCGGGCGACCTCGCCTTGACCTTACCGTACTACCAACGTACTAGGTACGTAATTTATGCTACTCGGTCAAAGGTACTGCTCCTATTACGTCGTTGTTTATATCTGTTACAATTGCGTAATAACGAGACTTATGTAACAGTTACTTTTATCTTACTATTAAAAATAACGAAATAGATATAGATAAAGTGGATTTGGATTTCACTATGACGAACCAGTGGTAGATAATAGATTCACATTGCTCTGCAGAGTTTTGTACAATTGACGATTTATAAGTGCTTGTTAAGGCCTACTTAAATAAAGACATTTTGAATTATGATTTTCTTTTAACTAGGGTCAAATGCTCGTTTAATTAACATGTTCATTTGTATGAAATACAGTCCTTACTGGCGCTTTCCAAAAAAGGATAAATTAAGGTAAAGCTATCGAACATTCATGCTAAATGTCATGATGAACCATTGACTAATTAAATTGTACAAAATGTAATAGGTAAACAAAACAATCTTTTCGCATTGTTACTTACGTAATAGGGAAGTTGGCATATTAGAAAAAAAGCGCATGTTGGTCAAATCTATCGTCCTATCGTAATTCTGCAGTAAAATCCTCGGAAGTCGCATTTGCTTTTTTTTATTATTTGTTTTGTAAGTCACTTTAGACTTATTTAGCCACGAGAATTGATTACAATCATTCTTAAAAAATAAACATTACTTTTCCAATCCGTCATTTCTTCCTTCTGTTTCTCTACAAATGAATTTCTGAAATATCTGAAATTTTGCGCTTTACGTCACATGGACAGAAAAAAATTACACACCTAGTGACGTCGCGCGGTACTTTCACGCGCTGGAACTTTATTATTTTTAGTTTCTTGAACAAAATAAAAAATATGTAAGCTTTAACCGGGTATAGGACTGGGGTAATTGAGACAACAGTTGGTATAAGTCTAACTTTAATAAAACATATTCACAGCTTATATATCTCTCAATCTGTTAGTGTATGCTTACTCATGATATATTTACTACGTGGAGTACGTGCTGTACTTCACTACGTGCGGCAATGCGGCACATAAGCAATATTTTTTTGTAATCTCAATAGTGGACTATTAAAAATATTGAGGAAAATAGCCTATTACATACACAACAAAAAAAAAAACAAATGATTTCTCAAGTGACTCTCACAAATGAGATGAAAATGCATTATATTATTTTTATTCTCTCTGAAAATCCATTATATTATTTATATTTACATAAATAGCCAGACAGAAAAATTAGCAAGCTAACAACTAACTATAATTCCAATTCCAAAGTCTAAAATGGACAAAATATTCCGTCTTTGTAAAATTCGCAGCGAGTATTAGCAGGCTAATTCCAAATTACTTCGAACCTACTTACCTGCCCCCAAGCAGGCTGAGCCAGACGCAAATCTGTAAGCCTCAGGGACTCCGCTTTGTCCACCGATAAGCTGTTATCAGAGGGGCTCTACAAAGAAATTAGTTTAATATCAGCTTCTTACGCAATTTTCTGTCTGCCAATATTGAGGCGGATTTGGATAAATGACTTATATGCCTAATATATAATAATATTATGTAAGTGGATCATTTTATCAATTTGCATGGTGTTTGTAATGTCTACAGTACAGCTTTTTTCTAAATGCATATGAAAACAGATTATGACAAAAAAACTCCGTAAAATCTAACCCTCAAACTAATATAACAAAAATGTGATATCAAAAAAGTCTTCATCAACAATATCATCATCATCTTCAGCCTATAATCGTCCACTGCTGGATATGGCCAACTGTAGCATACCGTTGAAATTTCCAATTAAATGCCTGTTTAATGATTTGAAAACAATAAAAAAATACAAATTATTGACAATTGCTATGTGTAATATAAAAACAACTGTTTATTTGAATCAACTGCAATGTTATTTCCCTGTAGGGAATGTTGACAATCGGATTTCACAGCCTATCAATTCCAACTTAAGCACATAAACGTCAATATCTCGAGATTGACACTAACGTGCTCCCATGTAAAGATACTGCATGCGCTTTATGACGTCACATGTTGCAATAACCCCCATATCTAAAGCCAACACAGCCCCAGTCCGTTTTAACCGATCCCTAATAGTCCCACAGGCATATCTACACACTCCAGACTAATCGTTGAATTAAATCGCCTCTATCATTATGCTGTAACAGTAGCATCGAAGACTATTATTGCTTTGAATATCAATTACATAATAGTTGGATTTCCATGCAATTAACATATTTATTTAAATTACTCATACTTTTATGTTTTTAAATTGCTCGCTGTTAATGTGTAACAGACAATAAACAAGTGAATTTACAGTTTGAATTATATGAATATTAAATTAAACTTGCTATATGCGTTTAAATTAAGTATGTATAAAATCAGGTTCTGGTTATAGTTTAAATTTCGCGATGCAAAATCAATGATCACAAGGTAAATAAGAAATATCCTAGCTAATTTAAAAGGGAAATTCAAATTGCTTGTTTGTTAGTCTGGACTGGATGAACGAACATGGACGAACATGGAAAAGATGTAGAGTAATCCAAAAAAATATATCTAGTTAAAACAAAATACTTTTAGTTAGTCGACCAGTCAATTTGATCTCCATCTGCATCAATTTGTGAAAAATCCGTGACCAAAAACTGTCTATAATATCTTAAATACAATCAGCTCTTGTAATAAGTATAGTCATATAAGTTGAACTACCGACTTCAAAAGCACTTCGAAATATCAAATCCATCCATCTCGCCTCCATTCGTTTCCATCTCACCGCTTCAAACAAAATTAATTTCAAAACTGAAGGAAACTAGGCCGTACATCCCGCTTGAATCAACGCGCTGTGTGAAACAACGCTTCGTGTGAACAACTCCTCGCGAACAACGACTCGTGTGAAACAATCGTAATCGCATGCCGCGATCGCGACGTGTGTCCGAGTCGGGCTCGTCACAACTCGCGCAACTCACAACTCCGCAACTATGTCGAGTAGTTGCTGGCGCCCCGTTTTTGTTGCAGCCTAAGTTTTGCATTTCAATGCAACATTGCAGGTTCTACGTCACATGAGCGGTGAGCGTAAACCTCTGTGGTTAAATTTCATTATTTTTCTTTCTCTTTTGTTACTGCGTTTATCTTCTCTTTTCGACTGGCTTGATGGCGCATTCGGTAGTGACCCTGCCCCATGCGCCAAGAGTTGTGGGTTCGATCCCCATCCAGAACAAACATTCGTATGATGAATACTTGTGTTTGGTCAGTATCTGGGTGTTAATATCCAATATTTAAGTCGGTTTATATTTGTAATACCGCTGTTGATTTTGATATCCGTCTAAAAAAAATCTGTAGGTACTTAATAAATGCTGCATTTAGTCAAATACTACCTTTTAACCGCGGCTCCGTCTCTCTATTATAAATCTAATCCCACGTCGACTCTATCATACGTCTCTCAGGATATATAAATTTTTTGGTTTAATGGATTTATTATGATATTGAGTATGCGTTGCACAGTTTGATTCATAACTTTTTGGCAGGAAAAACCTCCATTAAGTAACTCAGCTTCAAATTAAATAAACATGGTCAATAACGCCAAAATTTAAAAAAATCGCATTAAGTCGATTTATAACAATGCGCACCATAACCTATATATAAAATGGGTCCCGCCAGAATACCAGCGCTCCTGCGGCGTTTGTTTGACGCCGCAGTAGCATAATGCTGAGGCAGGGACCCAATTGGCGCCAATCTGTTTTCTTTTTTTCTTTTTTTTTTTCTACTGGTTTTCCTTTTTTGTACTATTTTGTCCTGTGTATGTATTAACAATTGTGCGTCCAATAAATGTTATTTCTTTCTTTCTTCTTTCTATATACAAATTATAATTAAGTAATATATTGGAATGTCAATTCAAAATCAGCATAATTAACATAAACCCAAATCAGTTAAATTTTGAAGTAATTAATAGCATTTCAGAACATTAGTTTCATATGCGGTCTTCATAGTATTAGGGTTGAACTAGAAGTCTGATGCAAGTGGACAGTTCGTCACAAGTTCATTTTGTTACAACTCCGGCTCGTCAGAACTTCGGGCTGACACAACTTCAGCCCAGTTCTGTACAGTCGACCTATTTTTGCAGCTGAACTTTAGTATTCAGAGCAACAGTGTTAGTTTGTGAGTTTCTAGACATACTATTCATACCGCTACAAGTAAGCAAGAAAGTTGTAACTGGCAAAAAACCTAGACGACCTAGGATCAGAGACCATATTCAGCCATACAAAAAAAATACAAGAAATGCTGTCCTTGTTAGATAAGCGCCCGATTGAATCGATTCCTAATTTGGTAATAAATAATCACTTCTAACATTTATGAATTCTCCTTCTTAAAACTAAGCTTATATTATAATTTTGTTATGGAGACTAGACAATAGATAGATATACTTTGTACATTTATAAGACTGGCTCGATGGCGCATTCGTTAGTGACCCTGCCCCATGCGCGAAGAGTTGTGAGTTCGATCCCCACCCAGGAAAAACATTCGTGTGATGTATACTTGCGTTTGTTCTGCATCTAGGTGTTAATATTGAATATTTAAGTATATACCTGTTTGTAATACCACTGTTGATATTGATATCCGTAACACAAGTGCTTAAGCTACTTACCTCGGAGTCAGATCAATGTATGTGATGTCATCAGATATTTATTCCACATTTATAAGCATCCATGGCTGGAATATAGATGACAGTGTTTATTGCATCATTATTTGACCCTAAAGATATTCGACTTCGCGTATTTCGTGGTCAAAATCTCGACTTAAGCAGTCAGAAAGCTCGTTAATAAAAAATATCCCTTAGAACTGATACGACGAAGGAGTTGGATAAGGAATGACTTCAATGTCTTCTGATAAACCACTCAAGGAGTAATTTAATTTACTTTGACGAGTTGTACATTTGGTTACTAGGACAGTGGGACCAGTGATGGATGCTTTTGTTTTATATAACATAATTACATTCATAAATGTATATGAAAAAACTTAATCATGTCCGTAATCCCGTTCCCCCCGGGTAGGCAGAGTCAGTCATAAAACTAGGCTGGGTTAGATAGAGAACCGGAAAAAAGTAGTGAGAAGTGGCTAGATCGTCCTCTACACAATCAAATACCCAAAACCCGATATACCGTTAGTCGCATTTTAGTATAAAGTCCTAGACAACATAAAATAAATTCTTTAGACCAGTCTTTAGAAAGTAAGATGTTTATTAAATATAGTCCCATGCCAGCCTGAGGCCATAATTTATTAACATTTTACTAACCTTACAAACGCAAGTGAGATTATTTTTCTTTTGCTTTCCAGTAAATATGTAAGCGTAAACACATTAAGTGTGAAAAAAAATACAATCATTGTGTGCGAGTATTTCTTTGCACATATAAGAATTATAAATGGCTACCGTAGTAATCACATGTCGGTGAAGAATGAACTTGTACCTGGCAAGTGGAATCGGTCGGCCATTGTTCGCGCCCTCAGTCCTCAAAGGGCACAAAGGGAAAGAAGACAGCGGCCGAACACTGAAGGGTGTTACTACTAAGGTTCTTTCAATTTCGATATTTCTTTAGGTTGAAACTATTTATAGGGAGGAAGTGCTACAAGGTCTTCGTTTGTAATCTAAAAGTAATGATTTGTTGGCCAACTTTGCGTTCTTTAAATATGCTAACGGAATAAACGGGAAATTATGTGTTTGGGACTTGTTTCTACAACTAATGGTATTAAACAAGCAGCTTTGTATTTGTAAGTTTTAAACATAAGTCATGAAACATTTGTGTACAAATAGATGGTTACACATTTAGGGTTGTAAAATATTTACAGTACTCAATGGAACTTTTTTGAAATATAGTATTTTTGTTATTGGATTTCTTTTAATGTGCGTAAATTGTACGTCCAAAGTTCAATGTTTTTTTTAAATGCTCACATTTAATCAGTGTTAAACAGTATGATATCACACGCGAGTTTCACGTCTGTGTAAATGCACACCGACAGTGTATAAAAATAATTAAATCTGCTTGAGGCGCGACGCGCTTAGCCTTCTACCTCGGTAATGTATTTTAATTTTCATATTTTCTACACTTTATATGTGCACAAAGATGAACGCTGAAACTCGTTGTGCGGATTACAGTACAACTTTTTCGTTGAACACACTACGAATAACAAACATGAACTAAAAACAATGTATAGTCGCATCACAAATACAAGCTTTAGTAGTTAACAAACACTGTTGGGTAGACACAGAGCAAATAGTCACCGCAAACAAGATCTGCCGGATTGTTAGACACTTCAACGATTTTATGAAATAATAATAAAGAATAGAGAAAGTTTTAATTGGTACAACAAACGAACTACAAGAAAGTATAACATGGTTATTTGCCTATACTTCCAGTTGTAACTGATATTGTTGCTCTACTTGTAAATGATTTTAATTATTGCTGATGGTCAAACTCGATTTGTTCTTCTTTATCAGTAAAACAATAAATGTTAAATTCATGCTTTTTACGTGTAAAAAATTTAAGCACCTTTTCAATTGACTAATTAGGCAAATTATGTTATAGAAATACTACATAATTGGCTTTATAAAACGTAAATGTTTAACAAATATATATACATTACAGTGTAATATTAAACCACGTCATTAATTAAAACATATATCTGGATCCTGTAAATATTATTTATGTCGTATTTTATATTGTGAGTCTGCACAAAAGCTTTTAATGTACTTGTATGTCTGCATATCACACAATTATTTCACACTTGAGTCTTACCCCTGACAAGTCTTAAGGTTCAAAACTTAGCGTCGCTACCATAGATTTAGGATAATTCTAAATCTATGGTCGCTACAATATATTGGCACGATTTTATTGTTTTGCGAATATACATACCAAATTTAAAAGAAAAGACACATATTTCTACATTCATATTGGCTATAGCACATAAAATTGTAAAATTTTCTACATTATTGATGTGCAATCATGCTTCATATATTGTAATTATTAAACGCAGATAAATTTTACATCCGTAAAATGATTTTCTATCAAATAGTATATATAGTATTGAAAATATCCTAAAACAAAAAATCTTGCCTCTAAAAGATCTTCGAACTTAACATGGTAAATAGAAGATATAAAAGAAATTTAATTAGAGATTGTTGACTTCGAATGTTCATTTTGTAACGATACAAAACATATAATATAAGCACGTATTTGACAACAGCTGATTCTATCACAATCAGCTATGTACCATCGCTTGCCATGTTAACACAGAAGATCTCTTCTCTATTCACTGTCCAAAGGCACCAGGTCCTTCTCAATTCCCTAAACCTGTTGACTTTCCCCAGGAAAAGTGGACGAGAAAGCGACACAACTGCACGCGATCGCCTCTCTGAAGGTGCTGTTGGAGGCGACGCGACCGACGGCGGGGGGCGCCGGGGCGACGGCGGCGAGGCACTCCGCGGCCGCCACCCAGGCAAAGGAGACGCCGCTGGACCTGCCTAATGGGGGGCTAGCGGACGTGCAGCTAGATGCTATAGAAGAGGTAGGAGGTGGTAGAAGTTGGTCACAGCGATGCCAAGTGGTTATTTCGATTACAAGTGGTCATTTCGGACTATTGTTGTGTCAACGGGACAACATTTATTGTATGACTACCTTGTATGGATGAAAGGGGTTTACTTGATAGGAAGTACCTAGTCACATCGATGCAAGGAAGTCACATTAATAAAAGTTGTCACGGTATAAGACCAACATGATCATATTCCATCAATGCCCCCAGCATTATCATCTTAGTCAACCCTTAAACCAGGAACCAGACAAATTGTAGTCAAGGTTACTCATTCCTAGTTATCTGTGCAGGTTTCTTAGCGATAGTTTCTCTAACACCAAGCCAATATAACACACTTGAGAAGTGTTACAATACCTGGCATATCTACTTGATTCACATTGTATATTTATTTGATATGTTTTTCTTTTTTATTAATAAGTTTTATTCAATAAGTAAGCCGCGAATGTAAGCCGCGTCTCTCTCACACTGGTGCCACAGAATACCAGCGTCATGGCAACCCTGATGTCACGACATAAGCTGAGTGGTGACCATTTCAGCATGTATATGACAATTCCTTTGTTTGTTTGAAATGTATCTATTTACATGTACCGAATAAACATTTTTTTCTTTTTCTTTCATAGTTTTTGAAGAAATTGCTCTAATTTCAAGTTTAAATTCGTGTCCAAGAATTGGCTAGTAAATGTGAGGAACAAGAGGGGCTCCATAATTGGATGACCCTCCATCGCCGTCGAAGACTCACGTGATTCTGTGACATCCCCCCTTTCTTAAACAAAGAAAACAGATCCCGTACGTAGCGGCAATAAAAGCCATCCAATTACTTTGTTCCGCTGCAGGAAGCTGACTCAAACGTTTTTATAATAAAACTATTTCTCACAGCCGGGTGGGAGTGCAATGAAATGAAAAACTAGAAGAGCTATTGCACTCGGCTACCTGGGATTGTCTATGAATGAGATATTTTTCACGAAGGTGTGCAAATAAACGTACTGTATGAATATAAGCCAGCAGTTCAACTGGCTCGATGGCGCATTCGGTAGTGACCGTAGTGACCCTGCCCCATGCGCCAAGAGTTGTGGGTTCGATCCCCGCCCAGGACAAATATTCGTGTGATGAATATATTCTTGTGTTGGTTCTGTGTCTAGGTGTTAATATTCCATTTAAGTAATACTCTTTTAATAACACTGTTGATTCTGATATCTATAACACAAGTGCTTAAGCTCGGAGTCCGATCAATGTATGTAATGTAGTCTGAAATGTATTATTTCTTTAGTTACCATAGTCTATAGGTTAGGCTAACAAAGCTCGATCCTCCTCTCAACTATCGGTTAGATATGATAACGTGAAAGAGAAACTACCTTACTACATACAATGATAAATATCCACTTTTTTTTAATTGAGACATTTGAGCACGGCATACACGGCACGAGGTGGTGTGGTCTTTGAATTGCGCAATTTACCATAATTAAGAAATTATGGACATGTATCATTATTGAAGTTGATACTCCTCTGTAATACTACTTAAAATTTTAAATATAACATGCCAAGCGCCATACAGTTACAGTATAAAATTCTGAGTAAGAATATACTATATTTTATTCCGTAGAAATTACATTACCGGTAATTTTATAAAAACAATATTTGTTTACTATATGTGGTTTTAATTCATAAAACAAAGGAAGCAACGCAAAAGACCCATCTCACTGTCGGTCTTCTAGTTATACCAACCCGTTTAAAATCCTTGCAAAATATTTTAAAATCCATCGCTCTCTCAATATGGCCAGCCTGCACCGCACCGTATTTATCGAAACCGGCAATTTCACGTTGAAATAACACCATTTACGTTTTATTGCAGTTATCATGATGATGCAACGCGATTTTGTGTACTCCCGCCTGAATCATTTGTTTGGGGATTTAATATTGGTTCGGAAACCGCATCATTATGAGACGGATAATGGTGTCAGTGGCTGTGCAAGCGATTTAATTGTGTGTTTTGTTTAAATGCTTTTATTTAACTGCTTACCACGTTATTTAGTATACTCAAAGTGTCGTCTACAAACGTCTTCTTACAGTGAATTTGATTTAGTGAGCTTAACACTCTTTGAACTTGATTGGCCCATTGGTCGAGTGGTTAATGACCCTGGCCACGATACCAAGGGTCGCGGGTTCGAATCCAGCTAGGGGCAAATGTTTCGTGTGATGAATGTGGACATTTGTACTCTAGTCATGGATGTTTATAAACGTATTTAAGTATGTCAATCCGTTCACCTAGTATCCATAGCACAAGCATAAGCTTAGTTTGGAACTAGGGAATTGGTGTGTCAGTCTGGAGAATTTATTTATTTTGAATCTGGCCTACCCTCTCGGGATTATGGACGTATTTAGGTCTTCCAACAAACTACCTATAGTTTCAATATACGTGTCAACGATGACTTTAAATCGAGACGTTTTACCGAAGGAAATATTGTCACTTTTATAGTGAACATAAATATTCTTACTAGAGATAGCAGTTTTAGGATACTTAACACTAGCTATACTTACTATGTCAATACGGGGTATTCAAAACTTTGGAATATATCGAATGGCAAAATAATATTTTTTGGTTTTTGAGCAGATCTGATGAACAATAAAACCAAAGAAGTCTAAAATGGTCTTCAACCCTTAAACTTTCAACTTAACGGTCAAAAATTACTCTAACAAGTCGTGCGTTTGTTAATACTACTAAGTGCATTACGAATCAATACAGAAAATGAGCTTTCTTTTATTCATCCTGATTCTTGAAATATACATAATAATATGACATATGCACAAAAACAAAACTGTTGTATGATTTACTACGCCCAACTCAGTTCGAGTAATCGTGCCTAAACGTATTTGGCTACAGCCCAAGCGAGTGTCGCAATTAATCTTTAGCGAAAACACAAGGTCACATTTGATCCCGGGACACAATGGCTGATTAATGTAAGCTTACATTTTTGTCCCGGAACAGAATTCCGGGACACAGTTTGCGTACAAGACGGCGCTCTGCATAACTTTGATTATAATTATTAATATATTGTGCCATGTTGGTCTGGGACTTGGCCCATGTTGATCTGGGACAAAAAAATTATAATGTGCTAACTGTGGTTCTTGCCTAGCATTTCGTAAGGGGCGACTAATGGTTTACAGGTTTTTGGGTATGTGACCGAGTAGGTGACGAGCTAGCCACTTGTCACTCCTTTTTCACAGCCAACCCAGCCCACTGTCCCATGTTGATCTGAGACTTAAAAAGAATATGTCGTAAAAAGGCGACTAATGGTATATCGGGTTTTGGGTGTGTGATTGTGTAAGCGACAAGTTAGCCGCTTGTCACTGCTTTTTTACAATTTTCCATCTAACCCAGGCCGGATATATTTTTGGCTGAATGTGGTTGAAGGGGCTTGCTGCCCTTTCGACTCTGCCTTAAACTTAGCGTCCCCTTCAGGGATTATGGTCGTGATGTTATGTATGTATATATTGTGCTGTGTAATTTTCTTAGTTATATCTACGTACCAACATACGCGCTCGCACTTAAAGAATAAGTACTTCCGCTGAACTAGGTGCTAGTATACTAGATTTTTCTCGCACCGCCACTTGTATGAAATTCAATCAAAGAGACTTTTCGTATGTCCAATGTAATCTCTGAAAACATTTTTCAGGATAAAAAGTACCCCATGCTTTTAAAACATTAAGCGTGACAAATTTTGTAAAAATCATTGGAGTAGTTTTGGGGTGAACAAATAACAGACAAAGTTACTTTCAAATTTATTATATGAGTTAGGTATTAGTAAGGATTAAAGTGTTAATTATTTGGAAACTAAGTATTTTTTTTATTATCAGACTACATCACATACATTGATCTGACTTGAAGGTTAAGCAATAGTTACTGATATCAGAATCAACAGTGGTATTACAAATATATACTTAAATATTAGATCTTAACACCTAGACACAGAACTAACACAAGTACTCATCACACGAATGTTTGACCTGGGTGGGGATCGAACCCACAACTCTTGACGCATGGGGCAGGGTCACTTCCGAATGCGCCGTCGAGCCAGTCTTATTTATAGTCCATATTTTACTTATACATATAGATAAAGAGATTCAGCCATCCATTCCTCAACTTAGCCAAGTCCAAACTTTTAGCATCTTAGTTCAAAGATCTAGGTTACTTCTGCAACCGATACGTTAGCCGAACTCTAATTAAAACTGACAGCGACAAATTAATTAATCGTTCGCGTGTCGATGGCACTATCTTCGCAGCCTCTAATAGTGATTGATGATCAAGATTTAGTTAATCCCCACGCGATTAAACGTTCCCACAATGGTGCCTGTGATCTGATTCTGCTTTGTCATGATTATTAGACTGGCTCGATGGCGCATTCGGTAGTGAACCTGCCCCATGCGCCAAGAGTTGTGGGTTCGATCCCCACCCAGGACAAACATTCGTATGATGAATACTTATGTTTGTTCTGTGTCTGGGTGTTAATGTCCAATATTTAAGTATATATTTGTAATACTACTGTTGATTCTGATATCTGTAACACAAGAGTGCTTAAGTAAGCTACTTACCTCGGAGTCAGATCAATGTATGTGATGTAGTCGGATATTTATTTATATTTATTATCTACATTGTTGTGAAGAAACATACATGTGTCTTTATGTTTCTAGATCGTCTCATAAAAGGTCATAACTTAGTATTTGGCAGTGTTGGATAATTTTGACATGTTCATCAGAGCCTCCAATAATCATTCACTCCAAAAAAGTGGCAATTCATTTATTGGTCTAAGTATTAAAATGTTCAATAAACTACTACAAAGTATTTTAACATTACCCTTAAATAAATTCCAATTACGCATTAAATTATTTTTAAATGAGTAAAGGCTATTACAAGATCGAAGAATTCCTTAATGACAAGGATTTATGGTTAACTTCATAATGAAGTGTTCTACTGCAGTGATATCTAGTCTAAGTGTAGATTAATTAAGTTTACAAAATTGTATAATTGGCATTTAAAAGAGTAACTATCGAGTTTCTTCTCGATAGAATCTACCTTTCGATTCGGTTTATAAGTGCTTTCTTGAAGCCTATATAATAAAGATATTTAAAAAAATAAAGTAAATGCTATGATGGCCGAAGGTGTAGGTAATTAAAATAGCTAAATAGAAAATTGTGCAAAGTAGTGACAAGTATACAATCACCAACACAATCCACTAGTTAGTTATATTTTACGGCTTGTTAGGCAAGGCAATTTATTTAAATTGAAGTCCCAGA
Organism: Glyphodes perspectalis; assembly: GCA_951394215.1. Taxonomy (NCBI): domain Eukaryota; kingdom Metazoa; phylum Arthropoda; class Insecta; order Lepidoptera; family Crambidae; genus Glyphodes; species Glyphodes perspectalis. The sequence continues at coordinate 3,087,508 of OX596217.1, forward strand.
CCAACTAGGAACAACATGTTAAGTTTACCATCATTGAGATACATCATACACAAACAATCCGAAGATTTATTAAGAATTTATTTAAGACGGCGACTTATTGGCCGTTTTCAAAGGGCCCCTGTAGTTAAAGCATGCTTCGCAGCAGCGGCTTTCGAAACTAAATAGAAGACCCGTTTTCAAACCGTTTTTAATATACAATCCACAATCCATAGACTTCTATGTACCCGATTATTTCAATGGCCTAGGACGTTTAGCATACGCACAGTTAAGTTTAACCCATGGTACCTACCTGCAGCACTTATCCTATAGGTACACGTTTTACAGAGAAGGTGGAGAGATATCCTGTTGCCGACGCTGGCCTCATTGCTTGTATATTAATCCTTTTTACTCCTTTTATTATTTTTGTATTCAAGTTTAGAATTCTAATTTTATTTTGATATAAAGTACCTATTGTTTTTCTAGCAGTCTCTTTGTAAATGTACGTCTGTTCACCCCTTGGCAGTCTCTGTCATTTAAACATCCAGTGAGGTACGGCTGAAATAAGACGCCTTACATTAGGTTAATAAAATGCCTTCAACACAGCTGCCAATTGTCTGGCACATGTGTCCGTTGCGACATTGCTAAATTACAGTTCGCACAGTCTTTAAAAGGTTTCAGTAGGGACGGCTGATGTCGATAATCTGTAGGAAAAGTACGGAATTAATACATAAAATGTTATGATACAGACATACAGACATGCTATCCCGCGCTCAATTCGCGAATCAAGCATAGGAAAAGCGTCCAAGAAACAGGGAGCTTGTTTATCTACTTATAGCTTATAAAATAAAATTTGCATTTACTGTGGTAAGGTAAAATGAAAAATTCGTGAAAAGTGGTTAATTCGTCGACCGTATAATCATAAACCCATATACCAGTTGCCTTTTACGACATTCTAGCTAGACAAATACCACAGTAGTCACATTATTGTGAGTCTCACACCAAAATGGGACTAAACTCCTTTGTTTTTAATGGTATTATAATTAGTATGTTTTCCCTAAAATAGATTTGTTCGACTGAGGTAGAATCTGATTTATAAATCGAGCACTATATGACAAACTCAAGCTCTGAGCTTTGTTACGCAAGAGTTGCCTCACTGACATTCCCTCATGTTCAAGAGGCGATACATTTTTCACACTCCCTCAGTCCCCGACAGCCTGCAAGGGCAGGAAGGGCTCAACACGTCGACGGCTCTCAGGTGCGCCGGTGAAGAAGGTTACATTATAAATGGGGGAAAGTTTGTCCCACTTTTGCAGGCCGATCCCGCAATCGTTTGTCAAGTTCCACACATAATATATTTTGTGTTTACAAAAGGGAGAAAAATACCAAAATGTTATATATGTTGAGTTGATAGGAGTTGTTTTACCTTCAAACTGAAATGATTTAATTTATAGGTAACCGATAATGAATAGTGTTTCTTGCCTAGCATGTCGTAAAAGGTGACTAATGCTATATTGGGTTTTGGGTATGTGATTGTGTAGGCAACGAGCTAGCCACTTATCACAACTTTTTTACAATTTTCCATCTAACCCAGCCCATTGTCCCGTGTTGGTCTGGGACTTAAAAAGAACATTCTCTTAATTCCCAGTTTACACATGTCAACTTTGTTTCTTACCTAGCATGTCGTAAAAGCGACTAATGGTATATCGGGTTTTGGGTAGGTATATGATTGTGTAGGCGACAAGCTAGCCACTTGTCACTACTTTTTCACAATGTTCCATCTAACCCAGCCCTGTTTAATTTTTGGATGAATGTGGTTAAGAGGGCTAGGCCGTTGAGGCTTAAAGGCCCCTTTGACTCTGCCTACCCCTTCGGTGATTACGGGCGTGATGTGTGTATGACCCAGGGAATACATTATCCAACGTCACGCTATCTAGAATAGGATAGAGTGGCATGTGGGACTCCTAGAGATCTCTCCGGCCATAAAGGCCATAAAGAGTTGGTTAAATGGAAAATTGTGAAAATGTAGTGACAAATGGCTAGCTGTAGCTAGTGTGATTGTGTAAGCGACGGCTTCCACAATCACACACCGAGAACCATTAGTATACCATAAGTCACCTATTACGACATGCTAGGCAATGAATACTGTTGATACATTATTTTTAAGTCCCAGATAATATAGGATATTATTCCCTGCGTCAATGTACAAAAAGGCCAAGATCCGACTACAATGGCGATACTAGGGCTGTCTATGGATGTCGCCAATGGTGTTTATTTATGTTCTGTTCCAGATAGGAGACTTAGAGGACGACACGACGCCGCTGGACATGTCGTGGCCCTCGGGTTTCCGCAAGCGTCTGACGTATCTGTTGGTCGCGCCAATTGTCTTCCCACTATGGATCACCCTCCCGGATACACGGACGCCGAGAGGTCAGTACTCTTAAAACATCGTTCCGTTCAGATCCATAAAAAACTACATATATTTGACTAGCCCGTTGGTCGAGTGGTTAGAGATCCTGCCCACGAAAGCAAGGGTCGCGGGTTTGAATCCCGCTAGGGACAAATGTTTCGTGTGATGAACATGGACATTAATTGTACTCGAGTCATGGATGTTTATAAATGTATTTAAGTATGTCTATCCGTTCACCTAGTATCCATAGCACAAGCATAAGCTTAGTTTGGAACTGGAGAATAGGTGTGTCAGTCTGGAGAATTTATTTATATATTTAATATTATTTAATATTCCTCCCTTCAATATAGGGATAGATCCTACTATGCAAAAGAGGGCACGTATCTTGGGGAGTAGCAAAACCTAAGAGAGCCATGTTGTCACAGTTAAATAAAAATTAACATAAGAAGAGGGTCGCTTATTTCATAGTCATCCAATATTTTATTTACAAAAGGCCATGGTGATATTTTATAAAAACGCTCGGTTTTAATATTATTCTTATGTATAAAAATGAATTGCTGTTCGTAAGTCTCGTAAGTCTATTTTAGTTTTAAAATATTGGTAATTTTTTAGGGAAGGTTTTTACGGTAAGAAAATATGGAAACATTGCGATGAAAATAATAAAATAAAATCCGAGAACGGGACGCTACGACGCTACGGGACGCGCCGGGATAGCTAGTACTACTAAAAACTGAGCGTTTTTTAATATTTTACGTTACAGCGTAAAAAACTCAGTAAACGTAACTGAAAACATCATAGAACTGCATACACTTTGTCAAGCGTACGTAAAGGAAATAGGGCATCGAGTATTTAAGTTTATATTTGTAAAACCACTGTTGATTCTGATATCCGTAACACAAGTGTTTAAGCTACTTACCTCGGAGTCAGATCAATGTATATGATGTCATTGGATATTTATATATAATCTTATTTTTAAGACTCTTAGACATACTCTAAGTTTAAAATTCTAATGCACCATTTTCTGTTTCAGGGAAGAACCTATTCCCTATAACATTTATAGGGTCAATAGTTTGGATAGCGTTTTTCTCATACCTAATGGTGTGGTGGGCGAACGTGGCGGGGGCGACGGCCCACGTGCCCCCCGAGGTGATGGGGCTGACGCTGCTAGCGGCCGGGACTTCAGTGCCGGACCTGATTACCTCAGTCATCGTTGCCAGGAAGGGCTTCGGGGATATGGCGGTGTCCAGCTCAGTCGGGAGCAACATTTTTGATGTCACTGTTGGGTAAGTGTCAATTTTACAACATTACAAAACCTGTTAGTTTAAACAAAGTTACAAGCAATACAAGTCCATGTAAATAGGCTATTTTACAAGAAAAAATAAAGTCCGTTATTGTGTTTACAAAAAAACATTGCTGACGTATTTTTGCTTTTGTTCAGCAAACTAAAAATGATAAAGATACAGAGAGTAAAAGTACCGCGTGACGTCACTAGGTGTGTAAAATTTTACCGTCCAAGTGACGTAAAGTGCCCCATTTCAGATCTTTGAAGCGCTGTATCTTTGCCATTTTCTAGTATTAGACAAAGCAAAAAATACGTATTCAATATTTTTTGATAATCTAACTTACGGACTATGAAAATGTTTAAGTATAATACCCCATTGTGGTGGCAGCTCAAAGATGGACAAGCAGCTCTTATGAGTAGGGTGCTGGTCTAAGCCTCGAGATATGTAACTCAACATTTGCCAAGTCTCACATACTAATAACGCCAGAAATACCTGAAGAGATGCTTAAGCAAAATCCAGCAAGCAGCAAGCTTCTATAGCCTAATTTATCCAGAATAAAATTGAGTTTGGTTCTTTATAAAAATTTAAAAAGTACGTGTACGAACGTTTATATACACATATCTATGTATGTACACAAACATAATCTGAAAAAAAAATTATATGTTTATGCAACGAAAAAACGAACTACTGAAGTGTTCTGAATGAAATTACACAGACAGAGAACAAGACGAAATTAGTATGCTTTATCGAAGGACCACGCAAGCGTAACCGCGAGCAGAAGCTAGTATATGAAAAATAAATCGCCACAATGTTTGTAACCTCGCGAAGGACACCAAAGCTGTTTAAGTGCTCGTTATTAAAAGTCAAAGTTTCAGAGGGTATATCTTCAGTGCCAAGAGCATCACTATCGTTCGGTCGAATCTTATCTAATTACAGTTATCAAACAATCTTGGCAAAGTTCACTCATTAGTGGCGAAGGCTAAGCCTCACTTGGACACTGTACTAATTGCCGAAATAATGTTTAGTCGGTATCTGCTTTATTATATTTGCGATGCCAAATAGCACGACAACGAAGATGTTGACATTTTTCATCTAAACGTTGTAGTCCTCACAACATTACCATCAGGTTTACACTTACCAATAAAATCTATAAATACGTACGTACTATACCCAGCGGACTAAGCCTGGGGCGGCCAAGAGCTGTACGAGGTCCCTAGTAGGGATACGAGCAGTGTTGCTTGCCCAAAATGGGGGGGTCCACTGTATGATATAGGGTAATGAGTACTTAACATAACATACTTGGAGATGATAATATGCGGCCTCCCCAGGACCTGAGACCCGGGGCGCACCGGCCCTTCCACCCCCCCGGCTAGTCCGCCACTGACTATACCTCTCTGTAACGCCTAGGTCACTAAACCGATTATTATAAAATGTATAGCCTTACAAATCGGAAACTAAGAAAAGGCATGTACGAATACAAAGTAGTACATGACTTTTCTTAAAAAAAATAAGACCTTAGGAGACGCTCGGTATGATCTCTGTAACAAAATAGAATTCTACGAAGACAATCCGGTAAAATCTAAACTACCATGACTATCTAAATATGCAGAATCCTTCTATGATCTTTCGACGTAAAGGCACACGTTCGTTCGACGCTGTAAAATAATAGAAAAATATTATATATGTATAAAAATATACAAGATGCAACAAAGCCCTGACTCCGTTGTACCTTACCTGTACAGTTCACTTCATTGGATGAGGACAAAGATATTATGAAATATGCCTCCCGCAGCCTCAGGCACCGCCATCAATCACAGCTTCCGCTTCGTCCCGGCATTATTCCCGCGTCTCGTGTTTGACGCTCACCAGTCGCTTCTCTGCGTTTGTTTGGTTTACTTCATTAATCTTCATCATTTACAGTTAACAAACATTCGGATTCTATAGTATACACTCATGCTACTATCTTCTAAGTGCTCTTCTTAAGACGATTTGTAACCGTGTGAGTTTAAAGCACGAATTTCCTCAAATACGTTGGTATTCGGAGATTAGCGAAAACAGTTTGAGGATACCTGTTACATACATACATACATATCATCATGCCCGCGATCCCGAAGGGGTAGGCAGAGTCAAAAGGGCAGCTTGCCCCTGAAGCACATTCAGACAAAAAATAAAACTGGGGTGGGTTAGATGGAAAATTTAAAAAAAGTAGTGACAAGTGGCTAGCTCGTCGCCTACACAATCACACACCCAAAATAGCGTAATTATACCATTAGTCGACTTATACGACATGCTAGGCAACAAAGACAATTGGCTCATTATTTTTAAGTCTCATACCAACAGGGGAAACTTATATATTAAATGAAATATAGATATTATGTACTTGATGCAATTAATCTGGTTAAGGATTATACAATTCAAAAGCTTTAATGAAATAATCAAATTCACTAAACCTACTTAGTATCTTAGTCCATGCGGACCCTGACAAGAATTGGGAAATAACGCTAGGAAAACCACCATTACCTGCATCATAATCATAATCCAATGTCTGGCTCTCAGATATAAGGGTGACGAAGATCAAAAACGTTTCGTACAATAGAGTTAATGAAATACAAGACTCCTTAAATACAAGATCATAATAAAAGCTGCTCTTAACTATGAATAGCACATAACGCTTGGCAGAACAATTTTATCTATAGTGAGAACTACATAAAAGTTTCAGAGAATTTGTACAACACTCGCTATTAAGACATTAACTGCGTTTAAAATCAACGTTCTTTCAACTTTATCGCTTCTTTCAAGTGTGTAATGTTCTAAAATTTCATATTACTACATACTGCACAAGCAGTCTTAAATGCAACGGTCTGTACTGCACATAGACTGCACTTTGCACTCTGCAATGCAGGTTTATGCAACGCAATTTCACGTTTTTACAACCGACGTCTCGCCGTAAGTCGGCAACAGTTTCCGAAATTAAAACTTTACTACACAAAATTTCTTATTAAAATGTTGGTTCATGCCAGTTGCATTAGATATTTTTTTAATAAAAACCTTTATGTTACTTTAATATGAAAGTAATATTTGATATTCTCTTTGATATCTCGCTCGGCTGAAACTTAAAAGAGGGTTTAGATTTTAGAAGCTAATCTTACGTGCACAAGTAATTTTAAAACATGGTGGCCATCTTGTTTTCGCTAGAGTTGATATATAAAATATAGCTTTTGCCCGCGGCTTTGCTCGCGTGTTACATCGATAAATCATAGACTGTATGTTATTTGGGTGTATAAGCTATATTATTGTAAAGTTTCATCAAAATCCATTCAGTTGTTTTTGCGTGAAAGAGTAACAAACATCCATCTATACTTACACACTTTCGCGTTTATAATATTAGTAGGGATAAGTAGTACGTTTTATAAGTTTGTTCTTGTAAATATAATTCAAATCTTTTATATAAACAAAGCTACAAATAAGTTACTACTTTATATTGTTTTTTATTGCTATATATAAATACTTCGTACCAAAAGCTTTAACGTCTAATGAAAAGGAAAAGGAATGTTAATGAATAAAAAGCAACAACCATGGATAAAGTTTACCTTTATCACTTCGCTTCGAAAAGCATTTAAATGGTCGACCCACATGATAAGAAAGAAATAAATTAATCGTTAGTCTTGTCAGCTATCGTTCACTATAGCATAGTTACCTTGAAGATATTTAGTTCCAAGGCCCCAACAAAATTTTCAACTTAAATTATTTAACTATAGGGGAAGTTTGGGTAAATGCAACATCCCGGTTGTAACACGAAATCGCACAAGTGCATATTAGGTTATAGTTTCGTTAAATACCATCTTTATACATAGCATCACGCCCATAATCCCCGAAGGGGTAGGCAGAGTCAAAGGGGCAACTGGCCCCTTTATCCACATTCAGCCAAAAATAAAACCATCTTTAAATATATTATATATTAAAAGAGAACAGCCAGACTGTTGCTGCCTAATGTACTGGTCCAATTGTGATCCGATTTGGCACCCCAAAATGTTAAACCACGAAAAATTATCCTGTGTTTTTTATACACGATATTTGTCATCCCCCTAAAATAATTAATTGCAACAAACGGTAACTTCTCTGTGGCAGATTTTACCCGAAAATCCTAATTCTAATTTGACTGGCTCGATGGCTCATTCGGTAGTGGCCCTGCCCCATGCGCAAAGAGTTGTGATCCCCACCCAGGACAAACATTCGTATGATGAATACTCGTGTTTATTCTGTATCTGGACGTAAAAATATTAAATATTTAAATATATATTTGAATACCATTGTTTCAGATTCAGATATCCGTAACACAAGTGCTTAAGCTACTTACCTCGGAGTCAGATCAATGAATGTGATGTAGTTTGATGTATTTATATTTATATTTCCGCACAGGAGAGCCGCAACCAAAATTTAGTTTTAATATATTTCGGTTTTGGAGCGTTAGATAACAACTTTGCGGGCCCCGCTGTGTCTTAAATAACGCAAAATGCTACCTTAAGTACTTCTCAGTTGGAGACTCGCCAGTAAATGCAACTTGGTGGAATATACGTTTTGTGCTTAATTTCCTTTTTGTTGGAAGAAGTTTTTAGGGTTCTGCAGCAGAGGAGCCCGTTAGGCCCTATTGATGATGATGATGTCTCACAAAACGAGCTGATGTTACCCGTGACTACATTCGCGTTAGCTTGAAGCATTTTTTGGATTAACATATCATCACGCCCGCAATCCCCGAAGGGGTTGGTATAGTCGAAGATACAGCTAGCCCCCTTAATCACATTCAGACAAAAAATAAAACTAGGGTGGGTTAATAGAAAATTGTGAAAAAGAAAAAGGGGCTACCCATCGCCTATACAATCACACACCCAAAACCCGATAAACAATTAGTCACCCTTTACGACATGCTAGGCAAGGAACACAGTTGGCACATTCTTTTTAAGGCCCAGACTAACATGTTACAAAATAATAAATATGTTCGATACTAGTATTAAAGCCTACAAACGTAAATGCGCTAGATTATATTAGTATGGATGGATTAAACACATATAATTTCAGTAATGTGTTCTGAATTGTGCAAAGAATTTTATCCGTTACAACATAAAAAAGCCTAATAAATTGGTAAACATGTAAGCCTGATTTTTTAAGAACTTTTGTTATTGTAGTTTATACTTTAATTCCATATACCTTAGCTATCCAGTAGGATAGCTTACGGAATCCTTAATAGCAAATATGCCTCATGCTTAGCCACTTTTTAAAATATTGCGAGGTTATTTAGTGCTTCTGACTCGGATTTAACAATAGCTCCTACAAATGGGTTTCGAATACGCTTTGATAAATTATTTTCTTTTGTGCTCCGTTTGAAAGTCTTACTTATTTTTAGTTTAAAATGTTGCAATTTTCTCCTAATGTTTTCTTTTACTTATCACGGTGCTTCTAACGTCTTGTATTAAAAAAGTTTCTGTAAGTACTTAGCTCTACAAAGAAATTGTTAATAATTAATATCAAACTATACTTAACATTTAAGTACAGGTTTTGTGCATAGTTCTCAATGAGTATTACAATTGTTTTAAATTGCTTTGTTCATAAATGTTTTATTTTTTGTGAGGTTTTATCAGAAGCCCAATATACTTATAGTATTATACGTATTGTCTGCAGAAATATTAGGACAATAATATCAATGTATACCATTGACCTTATTCCAAAGTAAGTTAGAACACTATAGATTTAACCTAACCTAACGAAAAGATAATGGCAACCTAACAAAAACGGACATACATATAAAACATCATGCCACAAATGCCTACATAATCACAAACGCAATACTCTATACATCATTAATCAAATTTCACAATATGCTAGGCAAGAAACACAATTGGCATATTCTTTTTCAGTCCCAAAGCAACACTTGACATCAAAAACATGCAAAAATTAAAAATAAATTGAGGCCAAAAATCTTTAAGTGTATCGAGTACATTTCACCCCTGCTGTCCCTGACCTCTCGACATTGTCGATCACGACCTTTTCAACCCCTCTCAGTGACACCTTAGCCTTGTCCAGGGTGTAGTGGTGTTAAAGCACGTTTTTTTATTACTATAAGGGTCGTTCTGAAACAATGAAGTTTTGAAGGCAACGATTTAACAGAATGTCAATCTGCCTTTACGTTCGAGATACCTAGGCAGTGTATTCATTACTTTTTCTGCCTTAATACGGTAGTAAAAAGAATGTATCAACTGATTTCCTTGTCTAGCTTTACGTTTGAATTGGATCTTTGGGTTTGTAATTAAAGCGACGGTACTTAGGCAGTGGGTTAACCATTTGTCACTAATTGTTCACAATGTTTACATATAAGACAACTCAATTTTATTTCTGGAAAAAGTGGATTAAAAAGCTTATTCTTGGCCTCTGCCTTCCCCTTTGGAGATTGCGAACGTAATGGTAGTATTCATCATAATATTCTAGAATGTTGTCCCGCTCCTAATCCGTACTTACTTATGCTTAGACTACGAAATGCTAGATACCTACAGCACCTACATGTATTTCACCTTACCTTAATGCGTTTACTTTAAACTGATCGTGGCAACTCGTGAATCAAGCGAGGGGAACATTGCACCATCTGTTCTCTTAGCACCTATTAGTACAAGCAATATGTCTGCAACTAAGTAATGGGACTGCTAGTCAAACAATTAATTACAATCGGATGCAGGAACAATGTATATCGAATGCAGAAAGAGAGATGGAACTCTATAGATAATGATGGCGGTTCATTTGCAAAGTACTCTAGTTTGAATCCAGGCTTTTGTTTTTATGAGCTAGTGAAATCACTTATTGACTTAAAAAGAATGTGCTAACTGTGGTTCTTGCCTAACATGTCGTAGAAGACGACTAATGGTGTATCGGGTTTTGAGTATGTGACTGTGTGAGCGACAGGCTAGTCACTTGTCACCACTTTTTCACAATTTTCCTATCTAACCCAGCCCACTTTTGTTTCTGACTGAATGTGGTTAAAAAGGCCTGCTGTCCCTTTGACTCTGCCTACCCCTTCGGGGATTATAGGCGTGGTGTTATGATAACTTTTTAGGGATACTGTATCGTGAAAGTATCTAAGTGTGGAAATGTACACGAAATTCAATGACAGTTTTTTTTTTAAATAAAACCCGTTATAGGGTAACTGTGATTTAAAGTCTAATCACTATAATAATAAGAACAATCATCAAGAAAAATTCACATTCATTTCAAATCTCAAAGACAGTCAGACAGAAGATTATTATTTGATTGTTATAATTTGTGAACTGGCGACAAATTTTATTTAAAAAATCCTCGATTTTAATGTCTGTTACAGTCTAAATGTCATAACCGAACTTTGAATATTTCCTTGCTCAAAATAGACCACAACTAGGAAGACAGGAAGAAACGTAACGCTAGGAATAACAAGCAGGAAATAGTAATTCGCTTAATAACGGACTTAGGACGACAACAAAATGCAATAAGGTCGATAATACATTGCGAATTGTACCGATAAGTCCGTCGTCCGCATACTGCAATTGGCAATACGACTACGCGGCCGCATCGCATCTTAAACTTTAATGGAATCTCTCGACGTCGTCCGGGAGTTTCCACTCGTTATTTCTTATCCGATTCAACTAAGTTATCTCGGGCACAGTATAGTTAAGTGCCGTGAGACATAAGTGAGGTACAACGTAGTTGAGAGCCGTAAGTATCAGAGTTACGCTGCTTGCAACATTTTAGTATTACACGTGATCATTGACTAGTCGGAGTTAAGACAACGGTCCAGATTACATTGAATCGATTACCAACTGAGTTTCGTTACCCTTAGATAGAGTTACCGTTAAACTAGATGAATTTAATCAGTGGCGTAGCAAGGCGACCAAGGGCCCTAGGGCAAAAAAACAAACTGATGCCTTTGTTCAGACATCCAAATCAAAAGCTCAGTCATGAAATCAAATTATGAGGGTCCTCTGAGCTTAGAGGCCCCAGGGCACTGCCCCACCTTGCCCCTGGATAGCTACGCCACTGAATCTAATCAGTTACATATTCACAATTTAAAAAAGAAAAAATAGGTTACATCTCGTAGCCCTAGACAAGGAAACTAGATGAATTGAATCACAGTTACACATCCAAACTTATTTCAATTTATAAGTTTTCTCCCGATGTTTCACTTCGCCGTGTATCTAGTTGCATAAATACGTGTTTACAAATCTAGGGGTACTTTGAATTAAATCAACACCCCTTATACAGGGTCATTTATAAAACATCAACAACCTCGCAGGAGTAGTTTACTGACATTATAAACAATGTTTGTTCTACGACTTTTCCTAAATCGTCAAAAAAAAACGGCTTTTCGTACTAAAAGAGCAAACAGCTGATGTAGTTTATACAAAATTTCTTTTTTGTTTCATTTAAGAAAAATCTTAGAACAAATGTTTTTGTTTATAATGTCGGTAATCTACTTTGTTGCGAAGTTGTTGATCTTTTACAAATGACACTGTATATGCTACACGTGTCCTGCTAACATCGTTTATTGAATTATTATTGAATATAACATCCCCATTATATAAAGTTTTCACAATTTTCCAAATAACCCAACTCAATTTTATCGCTAAATGTGGTTTAAGGAATTTTATTGCTCCTAACAATCTGTCTAACCCTTCAATGATTGAGGGCGTAATGATATGAATCTATACTTATACTAATAAAAAGCTGAAGAGTTTGTTTGTTTGTTGGTTTGCTTGAACGCGCTTATCTCAGAAACTAATGGTCCGAATTTAAAAATATTTTTTGTGTTGTATAATTAATTTATCGAGGAAGGCTATAGGCTATAAAGCATAATTCATAAGCGCGGGTGAAACCGCGGGCACAGCTATGTATTATAAAAAGACACCTACTCTGTCTGTTCTATTTATCGAATATCATTTTTCTCTTTAGTTATAAGGCGTAGGTTAAACTTCAGTTAAGATTCCTTACTGTTTGATGTTTTATTGTGCCTTATCCTGTATTTATTGCTAACTTCGGCACTTCTTCGTCGTTTACGGCCATCTGAACTTTATCGGTGGTAAAATTTGTTCGTTAAACCAATGAAATAATTTTACAATTTGTTCTCGAGATAATTCAGCTGTCGTTCTGAATAACTTGTGCTATCTGCTTTTAGATAGGGTAAAAGTATGATCTGTTATACATCACAATCGTAGGATCTATAAAATAAATTCAATATAGAAAAGTTAACCAAATCAAAACTAGGACTAAAGTTTTCCGAAGTTATATCATGTAATTTACAAGAGAAAAGGTGGAATATATGGCTATACTTTAAACCAAAAACTTCTTAAATAAATATTTAATCAATAAATGTTTCAGTGCAAGCTTATTTATTTTCTAGCTACAAATCTTAACTATATTTAATATTTCTTTTGTAGAAGTACCCATTATGTACTTGTTATCAAGCAAGTATATTAAACATACTCCAATTTCCTAACCTCAGAAGAAATAAATTACTGTTATATATCATATCATATCAGTTACAAAAAATCATTCCAGTGATTTTAAAACTAAGGTCATTTTTAGAATTTATTCATCTCCTATTAATTCAGTTTTAATATCTTTATTTATTTAATGGAAAAAAATCTATTGGAGAATTCAAATGTTGTTGTATTTCAGAAGCAAAATATATTTGTAAATGCAACTTTTATATTATATAAAGGTAACGGCTGATAGTCTTGTTAAAATAATAAAAGGCTATGACCGATGAACTTTATTCCAAAGAATTCTCGTCTAATCAATATTTTGAAGTTTGCCACCTCATAGTAGAATTGGGAGCTCAGTAAAGAAGCATATATACGCGAAATACATTGTTCCATTCCCACAATAACACCATAAATTCAGAAAGCCATTCCCTTGAATATTCAAAGAATCAACAGTTAAAGAAAAACCTATCACAGCAAGAAGCCACGAAGGAAGCAACTCCGTGCATTAGACAAAGCACCACATATATCTCGCAGAAAAACGTGTATCGATTTCTAAAATCCACCGCAATGCAGTGAGCTTTAACACTAGGGGTTTAGGGTTGTAAATTGCATGCCGTTCGGAGTAGTTTCGCTGGCAATATATCATCAAAATAAAACAACGTAAACAAAGTTGTTTGCAGCATTCGTGCTGGGGTCTGCATCTTAACAAATCTTCTGCTTTAGGGTTTTAAGACACTGAGCAAATGAATACAATACTAGGCAAGAAAATCAAAGCAACATGTTACCTACACCAAAAATAAATAATTTTTGATGGATAATGAATGATTAATAAATGATTCTATATTTACTTAGAAATATGACATATATATGTCTCATTGTATAAATAAATTTTCTGGATGGATTGTTGTTAATAGCCGCCTAACCTCTTGGCGTCGTCTATTTGCCAGTGTTGCGAAGTATAATTCTGAAAACGTAATCAATAAAACTAGTGTCTTATTTTTCTATTTCTGTTTATAGACGGTCCTAATTAACATAAAATTTACAGTAAGTCCATGTATGGGGGACATGGACTTACTGTAAATTTTATGTTAATTAGACATGTTGCTAGGCGCCGAATGGGTATCCGAAGTATAAATAAAAATTTATTCATATTATCTTACAAGTTCGTAAAAGTGCAATTATTAGTCAATTTTATACTATTTACCACGTTACTAGTCTGAATTAGGACTAACGCGTACCAACCAAGCAAAGCACATTGCAACTGTGCATGTTCAAAATTCTACGTTTGCAAAATTTCGTCTGCGTTGATGCAAGCAGCGTCTGTTCGCAGCATTACTCCGTCCCGATCGATACGGCCACAAACACAAACGATAAGAAACGCAAATCCCTTGGCTCTAAGTCGAAAATCCCTCGCCAGCGGTATTTGGCGAGCCTCGGTATCTGGTATAGTTTTCAAGTAAGCTTTAAGTGCTGGTAAATTCGGTTTTGCATTGGCAAAGGATGCGGTCGTATCCTTGAAAGTATTACAGCTCTGCGGTTTGCGCCGTTTGCCTTATACAATTATAGATAAAGCAATCTGTAGTTTCTTGTTTAAATGTAGTTAGGCCATTTTTGCTGCAATTCTACAGAAAATTGTGGTTAAATTTTAGTTCTGTTCTTCCTTAGTTTATTCAGTCGTATGTGGTAATTTTGGATTGCTAAACTGAAAACATGCACCCGAATTCCGATAATCATGTGTAACTAAGTAATGCTGACTGATTGAAATATTTTACGGAATTCAATTCATTTGGTACTTTTTGACGTCGCTTAAAATATTTTATTTATTCATGATGTAATTCAATAACATTTTAGTCCATTCGAAAAACCTAGAATATCTTCTAAATAGACCAATGCCACCTGAAAGTACAACGCAAAAACGTAACCCTGTAATACTTTTACAGACCTCGGGCAGTCTTATTGCTAATAAACAACAACCTCAAATACCCCATTAAAGTTGTACTTAGGTTTACAGTCTGTTTTACTTAATCACTTGCGTGCCTGAACCTGCAAGAAGCCATGATCGAGTTCCATTGTTCAAGGCTAATTTACCTATTTTTATCGTTCAGAGAGACGCTCGAGCACGACCTTACCTCCACGGGTCGTTAGTCATCCCCCCTCCCCCTTTCCCCTTTTCTCAGGTGAAAAGTTACGATAAAAGTTAACAGTTTGATATTTATCTACGTAATTCGAAGCGGGGCCTTGGCCCAAATGTTGGGTCAAACGAAATGTCGGCTTACATAAAAACACTTATTTGAAATCCATGACAACTCCGTAATAGTTGTTTGTGAAGACAAAGTTTAGTTTCGTTGATCGATCACGGTCGTTTGTGTGATTATGGCGCTTTTGCGTTTGGATTCACTGGAAAACTTTTCGTATTGTACGTGGATTACTTTCTGTCATGCTTTTAGGAATTTTTTTTACAAGCATATTGTTCTAGACACGGAGAACCATATGCTGAACAATTTAGTCTTCATTATATGTAATTGCGTTCATTTTTATTATCAGATTAATAACATTTACTTAAAAGTTAAACAAATAACTTTGACGTGCCTTACTTGCTTTTATCTTACTTCCACATTAAGACTACTACCACAAGATTATACTTGCTATCGATGATTTTGAAAGTTGATCGATGTTTTACTTAGTTAATCATTCCTATTCGCTTATTATCAGCTATCAAACCAAATAGTATATTGATCAAATTCAATATCTTTCTAGGGTTATGTCCCTTGCTTAGCTACGATCAGCTAAGCTAAGCCTCACCACTAAGCAAGTGATATCCCTACATTGATTTAAAAAATCCAGAGGTACATGCCCGTATTTGTACTGGCACTGGCATTTGAGGCGCATGTCCCTACCATTTTTTTTCACCGCTCTTTGTTATAACTTATAATAATCTCTACTAACGCAGGAGCACTCATGGTATTGATAGAATTATCGACGTCGGCACTGCTAGCCGTAATATTACTATCACTGATTAAAGTAGAACTTTTTATATTAAAATGTTACTAATCTGTTTTCAGGCTGCCACTCCCCTGGTTGTTATACGGGCTGATCAACGGTGCGCCAGTCCAGGTCAATTCGAAGGGCATGGTCTGCAGCATCGTGCTGTTGTTCGCCATGCTCCTCTTCGTCATCCTCAGCATCGCCTGCTTCCGGTGGAAGATGAACAGGGGTCTTGGGCTGACCATGTTCATGTTGTACTTCGTGTTTGTGGCCGTCAGTTTGGGTCTCGAGTATGGATACTTGCACTGTCCAAGCGAATAGGCTTTTTGGTTGAATTTCAATGGTGAATTGCCAGTTGTATCTGGGGTGAGGCATACATTTTTTTTTTCATACTCAATGCACATAAAGAATTATTTTAAATAACATTATAGTAAAAAAATTGTATCATCAGATTTTATTTTCTTTTATTTAATGCAACAAATTAATTGTGAATGATTTGTTTTTTTATTAAAACCATCTTAAACAATATATAGTTCAATAAATAATTATGTCCGAGTGATAGAAATTTTTAATGGTAATAAAATGTTAATAAGAAAATGTATGGTCACAATGATAGTTAGTAATAGGTACATGTTAGAACCTCACCTGGATATACCTGGTAACTCTTATTAAAAATGCAAAGAAGAAGATTTACTGCGGAACGTTGAAGCATTTGATCCGGAAACTATGTTGATTACTCTTGACGTAATTGGGAAAAACGTAGCAAAAAAAAAAACAAAAAAAGAGATATTAGAACTACCTCCAAAAATTACTGGACTTTTAACTTATCGTGTGCCGCTAGGTAGATTCTTGTAACAATACTTATGCTTAGCAATAAAATTATCGAATATTCAAATTTAATAATCATGAATTCTAGAGATAACTACTTCATAATAGCTACTGAAAAGAGTAGTCGACATAGAAAACTTAACTTAACATCACAAGCTAAATACAAAGATTCCAAGCTTCTATACAATTAAAATGAAGTGTGTCATAGTATATAGAACATAAGGGCCAGTTGTGAAATAGCACAAATATGAAATTTTGTTACCCTTTTAAAGGTACTAAAGACTTTATAAATTAGGATGCGCATAAATTAGATACAATTATAATTATTGTAAATAATAGTTATGATTTTACAGCGTATTCTAATTTAAACGGTGATTTAGTTGTCTATACTGTAATTATAAAGGTAAAAACTATTCTTGTTTTATACAGAGATGTGTTAGTTTTAGTTGTTTAGATGTTGCAATAGCACAAGTTTTGTAAATTACATTGCTCAAACAGGTGTATTGATTTCTATTTGCTTTGCAGAATAGTGTTTAGGTGTTTTTTATTAACGTGAATGCTTTAATAGATGGTTTTAAAGTACAAGAGAGAAACGAGCACCAATATTAAATAAGGATAAAGATAATATAAATGAGGATATACTATGTGAACACGATATAATAATCTAAATATTCCTATATCATGCAATAAATAACAATGACGCTTCAATGGTTTATTCAGTGTACTTCGTCTAAAAGACTAAAGTCTAATGATGAAATCATTTTTTATATCAAAAGTTTAAGTAAAAGAAATTGTATAGCCATCAATAGAGACTGTAGTTAAATATATAAATGTTAGTTGTTCGTTAAAAAACTTGATGGCGCTTTTACATTAAGTTTTAGCGTTTATATTAGTAAGTTCTGTTTGGGGTCACTCTCGGAACACTATCGCAGCAAAGGCTTGGTGGTTAAGTACAAAGGAAAAGCAATTATCAAGACAAGTCTTCCCTCACGCTCAATATCGCTCCGAGAGAGACACAAAAATTAGGATGTTCATGTACGTGTCAGTTGTATTGTTTTTGTAAATATTATTTTTGTTTTATATAGGTATACAAATGAGATTTAATATACGGATTGTATATCTATCGGCCGAGTGCGGCCTTCAGTCCACGGGTTAACGTTTAAAATTTTATTGTATCGTGAAATGAACTGTTGCAGATTGATGTCGATGATGTTGTGGTGTCAGCACAAGGCTAGATGGTGATGTAAATACACAAGTAGCGGCGGCAAACGTCGTTGAGAAGCGGGGCAGATGTGACGGTCGAAACGTTCTAATTCCATAAAATGTGCCTAAAGGTTCCTACGAGCCTATTAACATTGTTAGCTACGATATATGTAATTGTAATGAACTGCTACGTAACGTATTCAATTCACTTCACAACTCAAATGATAGTAAGTGCTAAACTCGGGTGCATATGTCCCGCTCTCAAAATATTATACGGTAGTTAGATTTTTACACTATCTTTATAAACTCTTAACTATAAATAACCTACATCAATATTTCATTTCAACTAATTCTTGTTAAACTTTATCCTCGACGATTTATTGAAATTAATCTGACGGAATGGTCAATTCTAAACTGTCTATTTACTTGTAAGCGATTTCCATTTCTTACGTTTCATTGCGGTACGGTTTGAAAATAAGCATGTTATACATCATTATTTACACCTGAAACATCATGAAAACCGTCCATATGCTTTCCTTTCAAGTTATGTGCTTTTGCAATTATTTCTTTGTCAATACAATTTGTCTCAATCTGATCGATGAAGTGAAAATTCGTCATTAAGGAATACGAGTTTTATAAATTCAATTGTTAATACCCCACAAAAGTTTTATATTGATAACCCGCCTATTTGACATAGCAATAAATAGTCTAGAATAGATAGTTAAATATTCGTATTGTTAAGCTTTAAAGGTCTTACCATTTCGAAATGCTCAGATGGTGGACCTCAAATTCTATGCAAACAAAAATATTACTAACCATTACGAATACGCACAAGTGTTCCAAACAGATACTAAAGAGATGTATATCGCATAATGAAGTTTAAATCATGTTTTTTCTTTTGTTTTGAAGTATTAGATTCACTAGAAAGTTATTAATACGAAAACTCTTAAGTGACTTAAAACGCTAACAAAGCTAGCAGTTTCGATAAAACTGACATATCGATAGGTCCGGACAATTGAGTAGGTCATAATCTGTGATAAGGGCATGCTTATGACGTAATTATAAAGTGTTTATAGAAGCTCATCTCTCTACAAGTCACAGTCTCTGTATATTGTATAATAATAAGCTTGGATTTGACTGTAGTCTTCTGTAGTTCGCTTAGCGGCGCCACTTACGATCAAACAGTTCTATCTCTTTCTTCTTTGTATTGTTTCCCTTGGACTTCTTCTGACGTTACTCTTTCAAATCTCTTCACTGTGCGATCATAAAGTGGCCACTCTTTAAAAGTAAGAATCGAATGATATTTGCTCTAATTCAAAAGTTTCTTTAAGATTCGGTGATATACTACACATTGTACTTGATAAATTCAATTTAGGATGAAGTAGACGCTGTAAAACAAAATATAACCTTTTACATACTCGTAATTAGTTTATTGGGAAGCACCAATTACGAAATTGTACGTATGCTATGTAACGCTACGAATGCAACACTTATATACGCTACATATTATTATATTACTATTATAAACTAGTGATTTCTATCTATCTCTTGAATAATGTAATTAGACTTGTAAATTTATCATCCTTCCATTGGTTAGGGGTACCGTTGATCTAGATTGTCTTAGGCGATGCGTTTCGAATACAATCAAAAATTAAAATTGTATAACTTGTTAAGGAGTAAAAGTGCAATGTGCTCTTAATATTCATGTTAAGTATCTATCAATATCTCGTACATTTTACAAATTTTGTCATTATTTGTGTCAGAATCATGTCGTCGTTTGAAAATTGAAGTCTATTTTAGATTCATCGACATTTTTATTACCCAATACACACAGTGTTAATTATTTGTCGTAATTCGTTAATAAGGGCCGCTTTGTGTAATTGTTAGAGATCCTGGCCACGAAATCAAAATCCGTGTGTTCTTATCTCATTCGTCGTCATCTAGCGGATATAATAAGCATTTTCAAGTATATATCCGCTGTCTATTATCCATAACACAAGATATATATGCTTATGCGTTGCAAGCTATAAGTATGTTTGTATGAATGTTTTATTTATTTACATATTTCAAATAAATATATATATATATATATATTTATATATAGTGAATTCGAAACGCATCATCTGTTCTAGTCTAAACTATCATCATATCACGTTCTTCGCATGTCATACGATAGATACATCAAAATTGCATTTGTTCAGTACCAAATAGCACAAGCCCAGCTAGATTTCATTACTCAATCTTTCTTAGTGTAAGAGTTGACATTATTGACCTATCCGACACGTCTATGGGTCGTCTACACATAATCTTTATAACTTCTCTAGTAGAATAAGATTAGGCTTAAAAGCTATCATTAAAACTAAAATGTTTATTAACAAAAATTAAAGTATAATATCCTGGTAGAGATTGTTACTAGTGATGGTTTTTATATAAAATTATGGAGTAAAAATTATTGCAGATAATAAATATTGTGAGTGTCCTCGCTCTCGGCGCGTGGGCGGTCGAGTGAACACCAGACTTTTGGTTTCTTGTTGTTTATGTTGATTACGTTATTCAGCTTTAAAACGTCGCATGCGCAGGGGGCGGGGACGCGTACTTCTAGTCATCGATTTCGTTTATGGCTGCTGAATCTCGATTTTGTGTAGCCAAGGTGTGTTTTTGTGATGAAACGTAAAAGTTGAGAAGATAATGATAAAAGCGTTTTACTGAACGCAATTTTTGATGGATGTGGTGGTTTTAATCGAACTTTTAGTGACTGAGATAAAAAGCAATTTATAGTATTACTGCTCAATAATACTTATAACGACAGTATACTAAGCATTGACGGCAAAGAAATTCACTTTACTGATAATGAATTGTAGAAAATGATGTTAGTTTGATCACTAGAAAAGATACGACTTGAACTAGTGAAAGCACATTTACAATAGTTGCTGTATTAAAGATACCTAATAAAATAGATCGAACATGAAATATGAAGGCACAATTTCAATTAATAAACCGGACCAATTTTTTAGTTTTTCAATACTATTTGTGACATTGGAATGGATTTAAGAGAAATACAGAGAATGAAGCACCCGAAATCGAGAAAGCAGCGTAGATTGTTAATAGTGATACTACAAAATAAGTAAAAGTAAAAAAAATGTTATTGATTTTAAACAAAGTAGATAAGTTTTAGGGATTTTCATCCTGTTGTAATGAAGAGAGATGGCGAGACGCTCCACAGTTTCTTTTGTGAGTCAACATTGTGATTTTGAAGATGTTACAGTATTAAGATGAATTTTTCCCGTAGAACCTGTGAGCTAGTTTATTTGAAGGGTTAATTGCGTCACATTTGCTGTAATTATTAATTAATATATATTGTTGCTCTTGTCAAAGCTTTTAATGATTGTTGTTAATGATTAAATATTGTGATAGTTTCTGTAATGAATAGTTTTGTGCATCCAGGTGTTTTATAGAGGGTATGATTTGTAATTTATTTGTAATTTTGGCGTTAAGAGGAGCAGCGGCGCGTGCGCCGTCCGTCGGCGACGGTATTATGAAAAATTACAATAAAAATAATAAAATAGTGAGTGAAGTTGTGTTTCTTTTATTTTTCTTCCTGAATACAATATGGACGTCAATACTGCCTATATATGATTTCAAGACTTTCAGAAGAACGCATAGTTTAAGACGTTAGTATTGGCCTAGAATTGTACAACTAGATCTTTATTTTTATTGAAATACCTATTTTATTAAGAACGTTTGTCAATACTTAGTTATGCCACAGACTAATATCATTCTACATATATTATTAAAACAAAAATATATCAAACTAGAAAAGTTGAGATGTTTTTTTTCATTGTCTAGAAAAGATCTGATAACTTTTAACGAATTAGATTTTTTCTAATAGCAACTATAAGACAATCAATCAAGTCTATTTACGAAAAAATAACTGAAATTGGTTATTTGGAAGAATGCCTGTCAGATTACCTAAAACTTTATACCTCTATATGTCTCAGACTATAAAAATATATTATGACAAATATTGACCTTCGTTTTTACACTTTTCACAATTTTCCATCTAACCCAGCCCGGCTTTATTAAATAATAAATAAATAAATTCTCCAGACTGGCACACCAATTCCCTAGTTCCAAACTAAGCTAATGCTTGTGCTATGGATACTAGGTGAACGGATAGACATACTTAAATATGTTTATAAACATCCATGACTCGAGTACAAATGTCCACGTTCATCACACGAAACATTTGCCCCTAGCGGGATTCGAACCCGCGACCCTCGGTTTCGTGGCCAGGATCTCTGACCACTCGACCAACGGCCTGTCAAAATTATTTAGCCTATTTTAGCCTATTTTTGGCTGAATGTGGTTGAAGGGGCATGCTGCCTCTTTGACTCTGCCTACCCCTTCGGGGATTGTGGGCGTGATGTTATGTGTGTATGTAAATATTATGTATGTATGACTTATTAGGCAACATGACCCTACTTAGCCTACTTATTTGATCTCGGAGTGAATAACAATTGTTTATTGTTCAAATTAAACTGGGCATTTTAAATAAAAACGTTTTATTTAATTACAGGAGTCTAATTAACTTACAAAAATAATTACAATGCTAGTTTTACCGATAAAAATACTAGGTTTCTTCAGGATTTTGATGTACTAACCTAATATAGGGCCGTAATTATAATAATGCTATTTAGTCTATCGGATTACTAGAAACGTTATTTTCCAATATGAAACTAAGTACATCACCAATTAATAGTTAAACAGATAACTATAACAACACGTATAAGAATATTTTAAAATACCATCACTCCAAAATTGGCTATATTATAAATATTCCAAATCGCATTCTTCATTTTCCAATCAGTAAAACACACTTCGGTTTTTTGAACGCCACAGAGAAAGCACGAAAATAAATTACTAGATAAATATTATGTGAGTTATTTAGGTAACATGTAATGTAAGTAGGTATGTTCTGTATTTGGTATCGTCATCGTAGCCTAAATAAGGCTTACAGCCTGTGCTTACAGCTCATGCAATGGAATACTACAGACAATATTTTATTACCTTATATTTCTGCGAAAAGTCGAGATAGACATACCGTAAAATTAAGTTTATAACTATTACAAAGGGAAGTGAGCGATACATAAATAGTCAAATACCTAATTTTATCGTTTTTATTTATTCTATGTATTAATCAAACGTTTGATTTTGTGCTTCAAAGTTTTGAAGTGATACCAAAAATGCATAAATGATCGACTGAATTAGAACAAAACGGAATAGGCCATTTTCCTCAAAAAAAATTTGATGATGATGGTGATGAAGAAGATACAGCGCGTTAAAGTACTGCGTGACGTCACTAGGTATGCAAAATTTTACCGTCCAAGTGACGTAAAGCGCTAAATTTCAGATCTTTGAAGCGCTGTATTTTTGTAATTTTTCGAGTATCAGATAAAGCAAAAAATACGTATTCAATATTTTTTGATAATCAAACTTACGGACTAAAAAATTATTTTTTTTGAGGATAATACCCTATTGCTAAAAGTAGTTTGGTTATGACAATTACAAATACAATATGGTTTTCTCTTATTTACGTAAATAAAATGTTATTGTGTATTGTACAATATTGTGTAACAAATATTTTACCCAGTTGGCAATATTTAGTTTGAATTGCTTTTTACATGGCGATCAAAATAAAAAAATATCAACTAACAATTACATTCAAACATTCCAAATACATTATCTTACATCAACACCTCACGTTATCAGTTCGAAACTCAAAAGTCATTCATAACGCTGGTGACGAATAGAGATTACCACTTCGTCCAAATAACTTTATCGGAGTCAGAATATATTTGCTCGTAGAAGTTCGATGAGCATTATCAGAATAAAATTGAGAAGAACATTAAACGTATGTAGTTTAAATAATGTCCAAATGCATTTCAACATTATTTTATTCAGATTTCAGATTGCTCTACTATTCTTAAGACTGGATTTAAACTAAGTATTGACTTTTTCGCAATAAATTGTTGGGATCTTAGGATTTATTTAACTGCAATAATTTGGCATAATCTTCTATGTCTTACTTGTACATGCCTTAGCAAGATAATTAGTGACATCTATCCTTCCTCATCCATAAACTTGTAAGCAAAAATAGTTTCAAAATGTGCCAACAGATGGCCGTCATTGCCGAATCATAGTGCTTCCACGATTTCTATTCACATTCTGAATCGTGACAATGAAGATTTCAGTCCCATAAAGTATATTTGGTCTTATATTTCAATCTGGCTGCGCCCAGATCAGATCTTCATGAGAGCTAAATCTCAGAATAGAATCTACTGTTCCAAGGAACTATCAACCCTTTAGTAATAGAATTCATATACTGTGAATATGAATTCTATGATAGTTTGTGCCAGTGGATATAGTTTTGGGTGCTTAGTAGAGGGCATGGCGAAGTCGCGTGCGGCAGAAGATCAGGAAGGCCAGGAGCGCTGCGAATGCTGCCCCAGCTAGGAGTGTGTCATCGCGTCGGTACCCACCAGCTCTTTCCACTACAGCACTCTGGAAGAAAATGGAAGCGGAATTTATCTACTGTGGATGAGTAATAAGCTATTGGAAGATGTATGCGTAAATGTTCTCAGTATCTTGGACAGCATTCGAGGCATGCGGCTTCTACACCGGGGTAAAAAATAGTTGTCGTAAATGAGATAGATCTATGAGACAAGTATTAGTCTCCGGTTAGATGATTGGAGTGGGGTCCTTTTATTGGTTCTGAACTTTATAAAAAAAACACATAATGTTTGCATTTGCAAACATTTATCTAATTCTTAAATGAGCAGATATAACATACACATACATAACATCACGCCCAAAATCCCCGAAGGGGTAGGCAGAGTCAAAGGGGCGGCATGCCCCTTCAACCACATTCAGCCAAAAATAAAGCCGGGCTGGGTTAGATGGAAAATTGTGAAAAAGCAATGACAAGTGGCTAGCTCGTCGCCTACTCAGTCACATACCCAAAAGCCCGTTAACCATTAGTCGCCTTTTACGACATGGTAAAGAGTCTCTCTGGAGTCTACTCCGCTAGGTGAATGGTGAGAAAATAGTTAGTTAGTTACAAAGAATCTCGTTGCTACTCACCCATCCCCCATGCTTGATGGCCCAGGGCGTGGCGCACTGCGCGACGTGTTTGGCAGCCCAGTCGACGGCCCGGCACCAGCCGCCCACGCGCATTGCGCGCGCGCACACCTCGCACAGGAACGCGAGCACCACCAGCGCGCGCTGCTCTATGTGCGCGCAGTTCTGGGAACAGTGGCAATTGTAGAAAATATTTAATTTGGAGAAAGGTTTGAATGTGTCCAAGAATACCTCTAATATGTGCTAAAAATCACGCTCATGATCATCACGCCCAGGGGTAGGCAGAGTCCAAGGAGAAATAAAGCTCCTTAAGCCACATTTACACAAAAAATAAAATTGGGTTAGTTGGAATATTGTAAAAAAGGACTGACTGGTAGTGACACAGGACTGCTAGTGTCTTTATAAGGACGCATTACGAGGATAAGGCACCATAAAAATTGTGTCAAAATTTTCGACCGATCGATTAGATAAATTTTTCAAGGTTTACTGATGCTAATACTAAAACAGAGGGCTCAGTATTTACTTTATCACGTACCTGGCACAACTCCTGCATGATATCTTCAAACGCCTCCTCGTCCAGGCTGAGCAAGTTGATGTGCTGAGCGCGGTCGGCGAGGATCGCGCGCGCCTTCGACTCCCGGAACCTCCGGGCCGCCCTTTCCAGGGCCCTCCAGTCTCGCCAGTACATCCACCAGCCCCTGAAGATTTAGCAACACAACAATATATTACAGACTACCCACCGACTCCAGGTTCATTCAGAAGGGTGTACCACCATCATTCTAGGAGGAACAAGATGTATCTCTGATATGGCCGTAACCATGGAGTAAGGTACCATGATATTAGTTTGTGAGCAAGTTTAGACTAAGGCTTATTTTAACAACTTATTCACAAAATTATAGAAATTAATCTGCTTTCTATTTTATATACTATTCAATGTGACAAATAAGCATACTGTCTGTCTGGCAAGCAGTTATCATAGCCTATTAAAAATTTACAACATCAGAAACATTACTACTGCTCGTGAACCCAATCCTGTTGCCACTAGGACTTTGCCAGGTAAGTAGCTCATCTATTTCATCCACACCATGTCTTAAATACAATTAATTACTCATGATACCAGTCTAACGTGCATGTTAATGGTATCTGTCAAATTATTACTGTAATTAATCATCTGCGAATTTGTATTGTACACTAATCCTGACAGGATCCATCCAAATGTTGTTTTCTGGGCAATGAGCTTGTCTGATGGACTACTCTTCAGACCTTCTCGTAGAATGTAGCTGTACACCTCCGTATATGTTACCTCTGGTCAGGTTTAGCCGATGCCATGATGCAAGGCGGCGGCCTCAACTCTTCAAGCCTTAAATGCTGCAGTAACAGCGCCCTGAACAGCCTCACGCCCCTCTCCTCCTCGTCGCCCTGCAGGTCCGGCCCCCTCCAATGGCCCAGGCACTCGTCCCGACGCTCCTCGTCAAGAGACACTTGTCTACGGAGAGGGGCTCTTGGTCCGTCATAGTCTTCTAAGGATTGAACACTGCAGGCTGAAATTGATAATGAAATTATTATTTGAGCGTTACAAACTATATATCCGGTACTTTACTGAAACACGCCTATATAATAGATTTGGGCCTTAAAGAATATACATCTAATAATTTAAAATTACCAATTTAAAATAATATTTATATGTATATACTATATATATGTATACATATCTATCATATACTATCACGCCAGCAAATCCAAAAGGGGTAAGTAGAGTTCACAAAGTAAATTATGCTCTTTTAACCAGTTTTAGCCAAATAAAATTATATATATGGAAAATAGTGTAGCACATCGCCTACACAATCACAAATCCATTACCAATAAACCATTCATTTTACAGTTAGTACCTTCGATCGTTCTTTATAGGTGATCGATGGTTAGTACATTACTTTCAAATCCTAAACTTGCATGGTACCTACATATAAAATGTTTGCTATAGATTTACCTTGACATTATTCTATGATTCATTTTTTTAAATGGAATTCTTAATTTAATGGTTATACATTTCTTTTCTAAAATATACATCTAAAAAAAACATATATATATCTTTTGTATATATTAGTCTAAGAAGGATAAATATATAGATATTATATTAGTAGTATTTGTTCTTATGACTCTAAAATACAAATTCTATGCTTTATACTCATAATGAGGTCAGGTTTGTAGAAAATAATTATCCATGGAAACCAAGTCATAAAATACTGCAGGACCATAAACTCAACATTTTACTCATATCACAATGAATGCAAATGCATCCACAAATGTCCTTGGAGGAGAAAACGTATTCAGCAACTCAATGTATGTATGCATAATGTAACAAAATATATTTTAGAAATTAAATCATAAAAGGTCAACAAAACAAAAAAATGTTTTTATGTTATATCATGAATTATATTTATTGTCAAGAAAACAAATGGCTATATATATAAGTCATTCCAAAAACACTGTCTTATTTATTTATATTCCAACTGCTTTCTTTTTGCACAACAACAACCAAAGTACATACTGTATTCAATGGCTCAACATAAGCAGATTTATGCAAATAATTTCGCCAAAACATAATATAAATTGAGGTGTTGTCTTCCAATCACTATTTACATAAAAAATATAAAACAAATTCATGAAAAAAAATGTCTACAAAGACATCGCGTTTTCTAGAATTAAATTCTTGTTGCAGACGATCAATCTTTGTAATACTAGCCGGCATACTAACACTCGCTAACTAGGTTAGAAATTTGCAAATGCCTTCACGACTCCCATGACACGATTACCAACACAGTTTACCATAAACAAAAAACGGCATAACCAATTACTTGTCAGAAAAAGCAGACTTAATGCCTTGAAAAAGAGAAGGCGACGTACCTTGAACGGATAGAGGAGGAACCATATCCATTAGGACGAAAGCACCAGTGCGATATCCTCAGACTGTTCAGGAGTGACTGAAGGCTGGATGCTAAACATTGGCGACCTTGGATGCGGCAGGTCACGACCCTGACATGGTTTTTGGCGCATGCGCGGTACCGCCTGTTTGTGAATGTAGGGAACTTAACTGTTGTCAGGCATGGAGACGACAATTATATCTAGATGTCATTTTTTAGATCCAGATGGAATGAGATGGATATGACTTTTTGTACCGACTGACTGTATACATTTATATTTTCCACCCCTCTGAAACAGTACTTGTCTAGTTGCAAGATTATATACTTATGCTTTATAAAATCCTTAATAATCAATTTATCGATTTTATAGATAATAATAATATAGATTTTACATTTCCAATTTCCTCTGGGAATAGTCTGTTCCTATTTGTTGTCTAGCATAATATGCCACTTGATATGGAAATACAAATAAGATCAAGTAAAACTTTATTCTGTAAGATTTTCACTTCTCAACAAAACCCTCTAATTAAGGTGGCACTTAGCTATAAGTTTTATGTACTTTTCTTTCTCTGTTTGATTATGTTTTTTTAGTGTTTATCTTGTTGGTTGTCCTAATAAATAAATAAAAATAAAATAAATAAAAAAATTTAATAATTTTAAATTGACGAACTTAATTTATTTGGTTAACACGTTGTTTTCATCGCTATTATCATCTTACACTTGACCCTTTGGACATAGGATATGTTGCTTTGCTTAGTGTTCATTCACAAGGTTAATTTCATCTTAACCTAATTGTCATCAAAGAATAAAAACGTTAGCGTTAATACTCATATGCAGTATTAAGAAGTACTTCCTTGATTCCTTATTATCTTACATAGGTACTCGAAGTTCTTAGAATTCCTTAGCAACGATTATTTAAATGAATAAAGAAACTACTCACGGTTAAAGAGAATATACGATCAAATATGTTATAATTCGTAATTATTTTATGTAGGTACAATCACCATTATAACGTGAAATTCTTTTAACCTGTCATGTAAACGTAAATAAGAGCATTAAAAAAAATAAACAGCTATTTATATTTTATATATAGGTAATTAATCGATTAGAAAATGAAGAGTAGGTACACTTGAATTCAAATATAATTAATGCTTACATATTATTCTGTATTAACTTTAGATCGCATGTAGGTACCTAGTATGTGGAACTTTAATTACATTTTTATAGTTACACTTAAATGACACAACCAAACTAAACCATATAATTTCTACATCAATTAGATTAGTTTCCATACAACAGACATCTCAAAATACTGAATCAAAAATGCTTAATATTCTGGAAATCGCCTTAGAAAGTACATTACGAGTACTTCGGTCCTACATAGGTACAGCGAGCCCAGGGCCCGGTACTGCTGTCGATTGTCTGATTGAATTCATCACTTTAATAGTACTCCCAATTGTTATCTCCCAGTCCGTTGTGCAACAGGAAGGGGCACATTGTCGGGATTAGGTTCAGATAACCACACGCGGCTACTACAAATAACAAACGAACCAGAAAAAACATTTTAAACTTGTAAAACAGACATCAGTTGCAAACATGGTGAACTAGTTGGCATTATCGAGAGTGCAGATGCAGTGAATGATGACAAAATGAGTGACAGAAATAGAAGGAAATGCGTGAAATTTAGTGAAGAGACATGTTGCAGAAAACTTTCTGTTTTCGCGTGTGCTTGTGCTATAGTGTCTCTGTTGGTGCAGACTTATGGTTTTGTTGGTAAAGACGTGAATTGCGATGGTGATTCTAGACATTTAGTGGAGAATGTGCTGGAAGAGAAGTTTAGGGAGAAGTTTGAGGCGTACCTGTCAGATGTGACTGGTTTCACTTCGCATAGGGTAAAAAGAGAAGCTATGCTGGTGAGTTCTGTGAACCCTGATGGTACATAGTTGGTTTATTGTAAAGTAATATGATATCAATTTGCTTAGAACACGAAAAAAAAACAAACAATGTTACGTACATTCAGTCATATGTTTTTGTAGAATTTATATAAATGAAGACTAAAAATACCTTTGTTAAACTTAATTTCACACGTGCAGATCATACATACTATTTACGTGACACGTGTATTAAAACGATAAACGTATTAAAAGAACTACTTTAAATAAATTATCTACTTCATTGGCTTGTAACAATAGTTGTGTGATGCGGAATTCTCTACTATTGTTACAATTAGAGGTATAAATCCGTACTTAGATTTGAAAAACCCAGCGAGATACGTCCGGGTTTGACCATGAGCTTCGTGTCAATGACATTGTTCTAAGATATCGCCATAAATATAAAATTTAAAATAGATATAACAATAACACAGAAACCAAACCCAATCCAAGAGGACAACACAGTGACGCCCCACGTGGAGTTCTTCAACCCGAAGATGCGAGCTGAGCTGGAGGAGAAAGATGCCGCAGAGATGCGTAAGACCGGTGCCAAGGGGCCTGCGCCCGGCGGAGACACCTGGGTCTGGCTCACCAGCTACTCCAGGGTCCCGGTAGGTCGATCAGACATCATCCTGGTCTCATATACGTGATCTCTGCCTGCTATGTGATCATCCTAACCATTTACTTTATACATCGCCACTCCAATTAAAACTGGAGTATTATACTCAACAATTTTTATAGTCTATAAGTTAGATAATCAAAAAATATTGAACACGTATCTTTTGCTTTATCTAATACTCAAAATATTACAAATATATAGCGCTTCAAAGATCTGAAATTTAGCACTTTACGTCACTTCGATGGTACAATTTTACACACCTAGTGACGTCAAGGGTTCTTTTACGCGATGTATCTTCATCATTTGTGGTTTGCTGAACAAAAGAAAAATGTAAGCAATATTTTTTTGTAATCTCAATAACGAACATATATTTTTTTTTTATTAAAAAAGATGACAAATGACAAATATAAATTTGTAATACTTTCTCGTATTACATCAAATGCATGTACATCATCATTATACATAGTCACGTTTTTTGATGTAATGTAATTTTGGTTTGTATTATTTTTTAATTGAAGCAGTTATATGGTGGTAGTGACTTTAGTATAGCAATGTTTCTCCATCGACGCAGCATACCTTAATGCAATATAGATACTGTGTGCTTCCCAGATCGTAGCAGAGTTATAACTAAGGACACTGATTGTTATACACTGTCCACCACCTGGAGGGGAAAAAACCCTCGGCACGTAAACTGTGCATTACTTCAAATAGAGCGTCACATTGAAAAAAACTTGGTAAAATGATCTAGATCTATCTACCAAATAACATTATCCACAAAGACATAGGATATTATTTCTTTGATGACATAATACGTGCTCAACACTTTTACTAAATAAGGATCGTGCCATATGGCGTTCGGTTCTACCTGCCTACCCTGCTAGAGAAGTGGCGTGAAATTTAGTTAGTCAGTTAGTTTTAAATAAAACACTACACATTGACAAACTCGATGGCACATTCGGTAGTGACCCTGCCCCATGCGCCAAGAGTTGTGGTTCGATCCCCAACCAGGACAAACATTCGTGTGATGAATACTTGTGCTTGTTCTGTGTCTGGATGTTAATATCCAATATTTAAGTATACATTTGTAATAACACTGTTGTTTCTGATATCCGTAAAACAAGTGCTTAAGCTACTTACCTCGGAGTCAGATCAATGTATGTGATGTAGTCTGATATTTATTTATTTATTTATTATTTATTTATTACTGCATTAATGCAATAACACTTCAGTATAAGGTGGTCCAAGGCTTCTGCAAAGCGACACAAGACTACTGTCCGCCCGGCGTTCAAGGCCCGAAGGGGCCTGGTGGGGCACCCGGGCCTAAAGGCGACAAGGGGGACCCTGGAGCTCCCGGTACCCCGGGGCACGGAGGAGCAAGGGGGCCATTAGGACCTCATGGACCTAAAGGTAATGTGTACTTAAAGGGAACGCCTTCGTAATGATATTAGTAGTTCAAGAAGTTGATGTAAGTCATTGTGGTATCGTCATTGCATAAAAGTATTTAATGACTACAGAAATAGGAAGAATTTCCGATTTATATTAAGTTATACTAATAATCTTAAAAAGCAGAAGCTTTTGAGAACATTCTTTGTTACATCTGTAGTTGACAATCAATAGATTTCATTATATAACAACATAGGCAGAATTAATTTGGTATAAGTAGGACACAATCCGATTAGGTATCTGATTTAGGTGTACTAGTAAAGTTGATAAGGCTTCAGTCTGGTTTTTCGAATTACCATATTAACTTTTACGGAAAATCTAACCTTCATAATGTAAATACATTGCTGTGGAAGCACTAAAAAATGTAACACGAATCTGAAAAAATAAGAACAGCCTTCTAGAGTTATATGTTAATAATGAAATTATAATTACAAAGGTGAACGCGGATTTCCCGGAAACCCTGGCCTCGATGGACGGGATGGTGTTCCGGGTGAGCCCGGTCTGGACGGAATGTCGGGGAGAAACGGCGCTGACGGGGCCCCGGGGAAGGACGGCCGTGATGGCATACCCGGAAAAGATGGCAGTCCCGGGAAAAATGGAAAAGATGGAAAAGACGGTATGAATTACTTAGCCAAATATCTAATTAGGTAACATGTACATTTTGAAAAATAGTGACAAATGGCAAGCTCATCACCAATATAATCACAGATCCAGAACAACATTAGTCGCCTTTTGAGATAGGCAAGGAACACTTGGCTGATTATTTTTAAGAACCCGACTGACATGGATTGGATAGATGTTTTTTTTATACTACAAAGCTACTTACAAACCTGCTATAATATATCGACCATTAAAATTCAATAGGGTATGTCTCACCGTTAACGTAAACATTTTATATACCAGGTAGAGCAGGTGCCCCAGGCCCGTCCGGCATCCGAGGCCCCAAAGGCGAGCGAGGCCCTATGGGGCCCAAAGGCCAGCGCGGTAACGACGGGCGCGACGGCGCGGCGGGGAGACCGGGCCTCTCCATTTACAACTACACCAAAGAGAAGGAGCTGTTTATACCCCCAACTTTTCCACGTGAGTTCTATCGTGGTTCTATTACATACCTACATACCAACACTCCTGCAAATTGAGTTCTCATATTGAGATACTAATTTCATTTTTGATTGACAAACCGATTCCTGGATCATTATTACTGAGTTTGTCGAGTTAAAAAACTAGTGATCGCCCAGTGGTCGAAATTCGACCATAATTCATTTAATTTTATTAAGAATTTCTGACGCAATTATTTATTAAAATATTTGCTTTCTGCTATCCTACTTCGTCCGGGGAATGTTCGTAAAAAGGGGTACAAAGATCATGGTTCACGTATTATTAGATAACTCGGTCTGTTTATCATTTCACTTTACCTACTAGATTGACTTTCATCATGAATATAATACGCCTTAATTTTACCCTAGAAGCCTATGTCCAGCAGTGGACTGCAGTAGACTGATGATGACGATAATAATGAAACATCTTAAAAAATAGACATGGGATATTTTTTACGCCCAGCGCCTGCGACGTCCGATAAAATCTCTGTAACAGATAAAATTCCACGCGGCCCAAAACTTGTTGAAAATATAAGTTGCTTTTTCCAGAGGACCACACGAGGGTGATAGTGCGAGAGGGAGACACCTTGAGGCTGACCTGCAATGCCATGGGCCGCCCTGAACCGGCGATGGAGTGGCGTAGGGCTGACGGGAAGGCTATCATGCAGGTATCATTCACGTAATATATGTTGTGTGAAAAGAAAATTCAGTCGAATTGAGAACCTCCTCCTTTTTTTTGAAGTCGGTTAAAAATGACCACCAACCGTACCGTTAGTACCAGTCATTATTTATTTATCTATACTAATCTTTACTAATACCTAATTACTTACTAATATTGTGTGGTGGTAGTATTATTTCTAATCTTTTATTTATGTATAGTGACTATTTATAAGTACTTTCTTGAAGCCCATATGAATAAAGATATTTTGAATTTGAATTTAAATTTATAAGAGTTTGTATGTTTGAATGCGCTAATCTCAGGAACTACTAGTCCGATTTGTAAAATTCTTTCAATGTTAGATAGCTCATTTATCTAGGAAGGCTATAGGCTATATAACATTTACTATAAACGCGGGTGATACCGAAGGCACAACTAGTTTATAATTAAATTTCTGATCGAGCTAATATTATGATGATGGCGTTTGGTTTTACAATGGATGTATAGTTTCACATTGTGGAAACGTCCCAACAAATAGGTCCAATCACATTCTAACAAGACCTTCTCAGTTGCATCATTAACATACATACATACTATCACTACTACATTTTATTCCTAGTAGTTTAAAAGGCAGCAAGCTGTTTGGTTAAACAGAAAACTGCTCCACTCCCTAACATTTATACTCACCTCTCCTTATGTCGTGTCATTCCTGTTCTTATTAAAACGTACAACAAACATTATAAATTTAACGCTTATCCATAAAATTAATGGTGTTCCCCTAGGGCTCATTCCGGGACGCGTCGATAAATAAGCAGGTGATGACCATCACCAACGTCGGTCGCTGGCACATGGGCCGGTACGTGTGCCTGGCCAACAACGGGATGCTGCCTTCCGCCAACCAGACCACTGACGTCGAAGTGCACTGTCAGTATTCAAACACTAGTAAAATATGATATTTTTCTATAGCTTCAAACTATCCATCTATGTCTATTTGATTGGCTCAATGGTGCATTTGGTAGGGACCCTGACCCATGCGCCTAGAGTTGTGGGTTCGATCCCCACCCAGCTGATTTCTGACACGCATAAACTAAGTTTGTAATGAATGGTACCAATAAAAGAAACGTTACTTACTTCGAAGGCGTATTGTGGCGTTCGAATTTATTTACAGTGTTTGCAAATAATGTATGTAGGATGAGTGAAATGGAACGTAAGAAGGAACGAATGAGTGAAAGAGAATGTTCGTGGAATAGGATGAACGGGAGTGAAAGAGAGAGGAAGTGATTACTTTTTTTTTATTTTTTGGTTTGTGGTGGTGAGAGACGAACGCGCGGAAAAAGGACTATCCGTACCTAAATTATATTTTCTGTGCTTTACCAAAAATACAGTTATTTTTTTAATTAAATCCGGTAGTTTACATTTACGCCCGACCCACATGTATTTAAAAATTATAATATTATTTTTATTATCAAACGGCCTGCAATATCAAAATGATAGATTTCCGGTCTCCTAATCTAATAACTAACAGTTTTATATAATTCCAATTATCGACTGGCCCGTTGGTCAAGTGGTCAGAGACCCTGGCCACGAAACCGAGGGTCACGGGTTCGAATCCCGCTAGGAGCAAATGTTTCGTGTGATGAACGAACTTGGACATTTGTACTCAAGTCATGGATGTTTGAAAACTATGTTTAAGTATGTCTATCTGTTTACCTAGTATCCATAGCACAAGAACAAGCTTAGTTTGGGACTAGGGAATTGGTGTGTCAGTCATCATCTTCATCTTCCTAGCGTTATGTCCCGTGCTTAGACGGGGTCCGCTTAGACCATGATCCAGGATTTAGCGAGTCTAGTAATTACATTGAAGCGGTTTTTTATTTATTATTTATTATTACTATTCGGACTTTTTCATAAATTTATATGTTCAATACTTTTGCGCTAATATTTCTAATAATTACTATGTAATTACTTTGTTTCCAGTCAGTCCGTACATACGAGTGCGCAATAATGTGGTTTATGTCCTCAACAAGACGGCCAACTTTGAGTGTGAGGTGTGTATCGATGGAATATGGCTAGCATGACATTTGCTTCAAAAATAGTTAGACCACTTAACACTTATGTTGAAAATATATCAATTGGAATATCTATCTATATATATAAAAATAAACCCCTATTTCTTCTAGTTACGCTATAAATTGAGAACGGCTTTACCGATTTCGCAATTTTTTTAATTGTGTTTGTTATTGTAAGGTGAAGGTGCCTATAAAAGAAAAGGTGCGCAGAAAAAAATCGTGAATCTACAAAAAAAGGACTATGAAAAATAAATATCCAATGGAGACAAACATGGATCGTCATCCACCTTATGATACTAGAAGTGCGTATCTTGTGATATTGCGCTGATGAAGATCACCAAGAAGTATAATCGGTTCGAGTCCGACACAGAGCTTTCAGCAGAGCAGCTTTCTTGGGAAAAAGAGATAATGTATCCTCAAATCCAAATTAGATGCAAAGATACCGCCTCTACCATAATACCGTGATAAAGGAGGGCAAAGAGTTGGTTAGATCGACATACCGCTCTCTAGCATTTTATGGCAAAGAGCGAGATTTGTGGTCTAGTTCTAGTTCTAGGAGTTGGTTTCCGCACTTAGTCCCTAGAGTAGACCATTGTGCGTGAGCCACGGAGGCCGATCATTCCCGCCAGCCCACCTCCCTCCAGAAGCAGATAAGTCTTCCCAGTCTACTCAGGGCGCCCGCGAGTGATTCCGATGTACCTAGAGTCTCCTTGCGGATTTGAGCCAGTGCATTCAAGGAGCACATGCGCCACCGTGATTCGTGGTCTTGCTCTTTCTATTTTAGATGTTCTAAAGTTGTTATAGTTGTTCATCATAGCTTCCTTCACTTCACACAAATACAGCTACTCTCTTATTTAATCATATTGTTCTTAGATTACTCTCAGACACTCATACTCTAATCATCTCATCACACACACACACACACACACCCACATACATATACGACACACATATTATTATTTGAATATTTTTAGCTGCATTGTATTTCTGACTCCCACGTGACAGGCATCGCCTAGTGTGGGAGTCACAGTAATTGTCAATGTAATTATTTTTCTGTTAAATAAACAAATAATAATAATTATTATTATTAAAGGGAGCTAAAATATCCGTTTTATTTCTCATTAGAAAGACCTAAATCCCCTTAAATTTAAATTAGGTTCAAGCCTGGCCCGAACCAGTATTGGCGTGGGCGTGCGACGGCATAACCTTAGAGGGGCCCCGGTTCAAGATCGAGGTGGTCCCCGGCAACGTGCCCTACCAGTGGGTAATGCGGCTCGAGATCACCAACGTGAGGGAGCACGACATGCGCCAATACAGCTGCGTCGCCAAGAACGAACTGAACAACCAGACTGTGAAGGGCTACATCAAGTTACTCCGTAAGTGACGTCATTTTGAAATAGCCAAGTAACCTAAGGCCGCGTGTCAAAAAAAATGTATTCGTATGCATTGAGCTATTATTACTACGTATAGAGAAGCTATGTCAAACAAATCAGCATTTGCAGCGCTAAAACTAACAATTGTCGTCTAAATAAGCTATTAAAACACGCAGCGCTAGATCGCTCATAGAGTACATTTTTCTCGCGACCAAAACGTCGTAAGCGCCGTGAATTTCATGGCGCTTACGCGTGAACGTAGGCGAGTGACCAAACGAGTTGTTGCCGATCGGCAACAACGCACGGCGCAAAAAACTTGTTCGCTGCGTCGGTTCCATACGCTAGTAATAATAGTTCAATGTTCGTATGTTCGTGTAAGAGTGCCTAATAAATTAAGTAAGTTGTCAACGTAAGATTAGCTGATATTTCACTTACCACGTTAAATATCACCAATCTTACGTGAGAGATGAGGACGTGGGTCGGGCCGAATATCACGTAATTTTATTTCCCGAAGAAACAGAGTAAGTAGAACTGAGGGAATTGTGTCAGACCAGCCAACATACGCATAAAATATACATTTTTAATAATCTTACGATAAGGAGGGAAGTGATAACGCTAAAAGGACGATAAGGATACAATAATTGACCTTTTTATACAGATCCTGGCCCCAATCACCAGATGACCCCGCAGCAACCAGTGGAGTATGGCTCCAGGCCTCCAGGCCTGACCTCCTACGAGGAGCTGTGCCACGCTGACATGTGTCCAACTTGTCCGCGCTGCGACCAAGCACAACTCCTCATCACTACGATGGACAACACTTCTGGGCAAAAGCCTAGGAGGAATACTAGTTAGTATACTGTGAGGTCTTCTGTGTATGCTAGCCTAGGAGTATGTTGCGCCTATACTTTCCTGATCAAACTACCACGCAACCTGTATGAAAGAAGAAATCATTCTCCAGACTGCGACACAAATTTCCTAGTTTCAAACTTATGCTTGTGCTATGGATACTAGGCGAACGGATAGACATACTTAAATACGTTTATAAACATCCATGACTCGAGTATCAATGTCTATGTTCACCACACGAAACATTTGCCCCTAGCGGGATTCGAACCTGCGACGCTTGGTTTCGTAGCCAGGGTCTCTGACCACCCGACCAACGGGCCAGTCAATTTAGGCAAAAATAAAATGTATCAAGTTTATATACTACTGAGTACCAGTATCTTTTTCATATATTTGACAATCTAAAGATGTTTCATTACCGCACTGTACCAAAACATGCCTCAGAGACCACTCTTCTATTTCACTTGGGTAACCTTTGCCAGAAATCTGTTTTTTCTTAGCTCCATACCAAAACGTGCGAAGATACCACTAGTTCTTATTCAACCTGTAGTTCGCATAATTTAGAAAGTTTATAATCTATACTTATAATAAATCTGTAGAGAGGTCAATTCTGTACATGAAATATATTTTCAAAATAACTATCAGGGGGTGATTAGTGATCGATACTGATGCCAAAAATGCAATCAGTAAAATATTTGTCTGTCTGTCTGTCTATCTGTCTGTCTGTATGTATGTTCCTTATAGAAACAAAAACTACTCGACGGATTTTAACGAAACTTGGTACAATTATTCTTCATACTCCTGGGCAGGTTATAGGATACTTTTCATCACGCTACAATCAATAGGAGCAGAGTAGTGAAGGAAAATGTTGGGAAAACGGGAGAAGTTACTCCATTTTTTAAGCTTCCGTCGCGTGTGCAGCCTTAATGGTTAAAGTTACATAGAAATCATGTATGACGGAAATAGTCTTTATAATATTAACCATAAACGCGGATGACACCGCTGGCACAGCTAGTTAAGTAATAATGGGTTTGGTATGTTCCAGATTGCCATGTGACTGCTATTGGAAAACCAGTCTACCATCGTTACAAAGAAGAACTTTTCGGCGCCTGGATGAGAGATTCCAACGCGAGTGAAGCCGAGGTTTGTTAAATACTCTAGAGCAGCTATACTCAATGTGTTCCGCGGAACCCTGGGGTTCCGTGAAGCCGAGGGTTCCACGAAAATTGGTACTGATCATAAATATCATAACTCCTGGGGGAAAATCCGTTAAAAGTCGATTATTATAAACCCGCCCGCGCTGTTCTAGGGTCCCGTCAAATACTCCGCTTCCTAAAAGGGTTCCATAGCATAAAAAGTTTGAGAAGCACTGCTCTAGAGTCTAGACAATTACCCTAAGCAAACATTTCTTCTTGTTTGTGAATATCCAAACTAAACAATGTATGTTTGAAAATTTCCTTGGTAAAAAAAACATTTAGTCCGTCAGTTTGAGTACCAAATTTGACTTGCCTATCAAAAAATATTGATTTAAGTAAATATTTGTAATACCACTGTTGATTCTGATATCCATAACACAGTGCTTAAGCTACTTACCTCGGAGTCAGAATATGTAGTCGGATATTTATTTATGTATTATTTATTTATTGTTGTTCCCAGAGAGACAAGCTATGGACCACTCAGGAGAACGACATCGAACGGGTTAGAGAGTACAGAAGCAAAGCGAGCTTCAAGACTGACCATGTCGACGAGTTCCATAAGCTACAAAAACCGTTCTTTGTGAGTTTTACTTCTCACTTAAATTCCTAAAACCAACAGCGTATGTGACAAACTGGGACGTTTTTTTGTTTATACAATTAATTTTATATAGTATGGCCAATAACAGGTCTTCCTATTAATAATATCTTAGTAAATACTTAAAAGTTATGCTACTGCACTGTATTACAAGTATAAAAGCACATCATTTAACAAACTTGAAAGCTCATCATCCGCTACAAAAAACTACAACTTAGTTTAGGTATAAGACTTCATAGCTAACAGCTAATTAAGTAAGTGTTACTTATCTTAGTGTGGAGTACTACATATTTAGTATAGCTTCCTATCTTGACAAGCATAGCAAACTGGGCAAGTTGCTTGCGTCGAGATTTAAAGGGCAAATAAATATACAAAAGCGTCGCTATTCCTGTAAAAAGCTCTAATCATCCTAGCGTTATGACCCGTGCTTAGACGAGGTCCACTTAAACCATATTCCAGGATTAAGCGAACCTGATAATTGTTAAAGCGACTGCTGATCTGACCTTTGTAACCCTTATATAGTTGAACTAGACAATTCTGGATCCTGGTTACACATCCGTAGCTGTTGGAATGTGCAGGTTTCAGTACGATGTTTTAGTGGTATAAAATACGTACATAATTTGAAAAATCTAGAGGTACGTGCCTAGGTTTGAACCTGCACCACTCGATTAAGAGGCGCGTGTCCTTACCATTGAGCTACTATCGCTGTATAATCTGTAAAAAGCATTATATTTATCCCTTTATTGAACTACTCTAACAATCCTCTAACTATCAGACTCTCAACCAAAACTCCTCGTTAAAGGGCAACGGTCACATCGTGTACAGCGGCGCGTTCTTCTACCAAGCCAACGAGTCCGGCCAGCCGGGCGAGATCATCCGCTACGACCTGAAGCAGCACCTCATCAAGTCCTTGCACCTGCCCCACGCCTCTGGACGGCTTTATTCGTCCCAGCATAACCAGGTAGTCTTTAGGAAGCCTAAGATGGTTTATACAAATTATATCAAAGGGTCTGTTGCCCCACGCTGCCAGATGACTATACTCATCCGAGCATAACCAGGTAATTTTGACAAAGCTTAAGCTGGTTACAGACAAGTGTCATAGCGAAGAGACTGCTTCCTCTCACCCGAGATGGCT
This sequence comes from Glyphodes perspectalis, assembly GCA_951394215.1. NCBI lineage: Eukaryota > Metazoa > Arthropoda > Insecta > Lepidoptera > Crambidae > Glyphodes > Glyphodes perspectalis. The sequence goes on from OX596217.1 coordinate 3,128,704, forward strand.
ATACACGTCCCAGCTTCACGAGTTAGTCTTCAGAAACCTTAAAGAGATATAAACAAGTCTCAAAGTGTTATGCCCCAAGCCTCCGCCAGATGGCTATACACGTCTCAGCATAACCAGGTAGTCTTTAATCTTGAAAAAGCTTGCGAAATGTGGTAACAAACGAATATGGTGATTACGAGGGAGACACCAAAGCGTATGTGGTAGAAGGTTAGGTTAGGAAGGTAGGTTTTTACTATTTAATTATTTTATAATGTACACATATAGTCGATTCTTGTTAATTTTCTTTCCTTAACTAATATAGATATGTACCTTAAACATATTTATGGATTGTTTTATATTATATTTTACATAAGAATAACTTTGATATCCTTAAGAACAACTTGATATTTTTCAGGTGGATTTCAATGCAGATGATAATGGTCTGTGGGCCATCTACTCGATAGAAAAGTCAAATAATACTGGAGTGGCAAAGGTACACAATTAATGCTTAGTATGTAAATTGATAGAATTGCGGTGGTAGCTCAATGGTAAGGACACGCGCCTCTTAACCGAGGAGTGCGGGTTCAAACCCGGGCACGTACCTCTGGATTTTTTAAGTCTAGTACGTATTTATACCACTAGCTCGACGGTGAAGGAAAACATCGTGATGAAACCTGCAAATTCAAACAACTTTGGATTTGTAACCATGATCCAACAATTGTCTGGTTCCCCCATCTTAGGGTTACGAAGGTCAGATCGGCAATCGCTTCAATGTAATTACCAGACTCGCTAAATCCTGGATCATGGTCTATGCGGACCCCGTCTAAGCACGGGACATAACGCTAGGAAGATGATGATGTAAATTGATAGAATGACAAATAAATAGCATTTCATAACATTTTAATCAATATTCATATTTTTCCGGGACTAATTTTGATATAATAAGAATAAGGAACAAAATTCTTAGTATATTTTACAGTCGCAATTGGTGACAGGATCCTTTAACCAGTGGGCAAGACCATCCATACGACGATTATGATTATAAAAGGTGACTTACATTTGTCAATAAAAAATAGCAAGAAGTTTTAGAGATATTTTTAACTACTTTTCGGAGTTTTTATCGTACTTATTTGCATGTGCTGCTATTGATAATATTGGAAGTTTTATTTATAGATCAGTATCGATGCGACCCGGAACATGTTGAACATCGACTACGTTTGGAACATATCGCTCAACCATAAACAGGTTTGTGGTTATTAATCGTTTATCATTTGAGAAAGGCAATGTAACCCAACCAATTGTCAATTTGCTAGGCTAATTAGACCCCTCTTTGCTACAAATTTATTAATACGCAGAGACGGTAACAGTTGGAAGGCCGATTTTTTACCTGTGGAACCCCAAAAGATTATTCCTATCAACTTTTATTTACTATTCGATCCTCCCGTATTCCCTCTTTTTCCACAATTATACAGATTCGCAACAATACCTAGTAAATACTATTTGCCCCAATGCAGGGATCGAATTCGTATCCACAGCAATTAGACAACGCCAAAGAGTAGATACCTAATAAGCTTTTAAAACACAACACAAACGTGTTGGGTCAGACGGCAAATTGTTAAAAAGTAATGACCAATGGCTAGTTAATTTTTTTTTTTTTTTACAGTTTATTTTTTTTTTCTGAGTGATTATCGCTTAAAGTTATGTTTTGGATCTGTTTTTTTGTGTTTATTGTGTACTAAAACTCAAGACTTTGTGATATTCCGCGAAAGTTAGTACACAGTTTGTCGCATCACATGGCGGAACTTCCGGTCTGGAATGATGATTCCGGTTTCGATGATCGAATTCACCGTTTGTATTCGACGGGATATCACATTACACCGACATGATTGTCAATTTCCTTACAGATGGGAGAGATGTTTATAGTATGCGGGGTGTTGTATGCCCTGGATTCGGCTACAGAGCGGGAAAGCAAGGTAGCCACGGCCATTGACCTGTACCTGAGCAAGCAGGTGGAGGTCTCGCTGCCTTTCACTAACCCCTTCCGGAAGACTACACAGCTTGGCTACGATCACGTGCACAAGGTAAGGCGTATCCATATTATGCTAGCTGTGAAAAGTGAAGTACGTTAAATCCGGCACACATGTTTATAAATGGGTATATCTACTTCCAGGAATTGTACTCTTGGGATCGAGGAAACCAGCTCACCTATCCAGTTCGCTACATGGAGACGCCAGGTCCATAATAACCTAACGCTGTTTTTCGGCCGACTAAACAAAATTAGACTTTACTCGAAACAGGTCGCAAAATTTTGGACTTGGCGTCCGTTTGGTACAGTCCAAAGTACCGGTTTATTGCTGAAAGTATTTTTTTTATACCGAAAATGACCGAACATAACACACTCGGTTATATAGAAATATTGCAATAAACATGCGTTACTGAATAATGTATGCGTATTGAATCTTAATATTGAATTTCATTACATAAGTCTGTATTTTTATATTTTCTTTAAAAAATAAATGATTCGACTCTTTTATTTAAGTTGTATTAGTTGTGTTTCTTACCCACTTTCTGAATTTATTTTATTATTATAATACGATATAATTAATACAAATGATAAATTTACATTTTGGCTTTACAATGGTAAATTCTCAATAAATATACCTGTGCCGTATAAATGTAAATACATAGAATCAAAAAGTCATATTAGTGACATCTACTATTTTTACATTTCTTCATTGCATCAGATCAAGCCAAATGTTGCTAGCATGCACAAAGCATGCTACAAGCAGAGCTCACTGTGTAGTTCCGCTGACTGCCCAGAGATGGCGCGAATAAGAGAAATAGTTTGCAATAAAAAATAAATGCTAACTCGGAACGTAGCTCGGAATATAATTGAATAAGTTGTCAACTGCAGTGCCTCGTTGAAAAATTAACGCATAAATCGATAGAACGAAATGGGTTTTGCATTAAAAATATGAGAATATGCCGCTTGGAGGCAATTCCGTATAAAAGGGCCATTAATATTACAATGCAGCAGGAGCCAACTTTAAATTGGAATATCCATTGATTAGACGGGAACTTTTTACCCACAATTTCATATATTGTGGAATTGGTTTTTGTTGTACCTGATGGGAATTCGACACCTACATTTGGAGGCGAACAATTCTAGATAGATAGGTAGTCAGGTCAGAGTGCGAACTGTATACCTACTTTGAAACCGAGTAAGGAGAGCCCCCCTAGGTCTTAGGCTTAGGGACTTAGATCCGTTCCTTCATTATCTCCGTTTTCTTTCATACTACGCATAGACGTACCCTGGATTTCTTAAAAGGTGAGGCAGAAGTAAGTTAAGTAATTAGTCGATCTCTGTGCAACGCGCCCTCAATTTATCGATACTTACTTTGTTACATTGTTTCGCGCAGTACCTTTTAAATAAATATATTATATATGTCGTTATATGCATTTCTTATAAGAAATTTTAGTTTGAGGTCACATAGCACCGTACCATTGATCTCTTCTAGGTCCGCTTTTGATACCATGAATTCCTTTTTACTCGCATGTGAAGTAGAGCAGAAATCCTAAACCTTACTACATATTTCAAAGGCGACATTTTCATCCTCCAGTGGGAGAGCGGCGATAATGAGCTGGCTCGTCCATAGCATAATTTGACATCACACCTCATATTAGTTGAGATCTACTGATATGAGATGTTTTAATTCATTTTTTCAAATTCAAAATCTCTTAAATAAAATTTCAAAAACGCACTTATAAATAGTCAATATAAACAGATAAGAAAATATCGATCGATCACACTTTATCGAGAAGAAACCGGTAAGAAACTCGATAATAATTGCTATAGCCCCCTTAACCACATTCAGCCAAAATATAAAACTGGGCTAGGTAAGATAGATATCTGTGAAAAAGTAGTGGCAAGGGGCTAGCTCGTCGCCTTCGCAACCACACACCCATAACCCGATATACCATTCGTCGCCTTTTACGACATGCTAGGCAAGGAACACAGTTAGCACATTTTTTAAGTCTCAGACCAGCATGGGAACATATATAGATGGCTAAAGTTACCAGTTCTCGATTGGTCTTCTTTATTCAACAGCTCAAGGGAATACCGCAGACATGGAGCCTAGCAGACGAGCTGTTTATTTAATAAACCCCAGTCTGCATGAAATAGGAATAGACTAAAAGGTCCTCTATATCTAGAAATGGCAAAGGCGAACTGTAAGCTGAAATAGGCGATTAGTCATATAAAATTTAGAAGAAAATGGCTACCAGCCAGTAACGGCTACCCTCTTATAAATTCAGTGAAACTAAATACGGAAAATGGAACGTTCCTGAGAATAGGTATTTCAAGACTCGTGCTTACATGGTCTGATATTTATATACACCTACTTAAGAACATTGGCAAGAAAATACCTAACTATGATATAATATGCCTGCGTCATACATGTAGCGAGGTAGGCACCTTTCTAGTGACCTAGGTCAGTTTTTATCAAATTAAAATCTATTACAATGTTCCATCTAACTCAGCCCAGTTTTATTTTTAGCTGAATGTGGTTAAAAGGCCTTGATGCTCCTTTGGCTCTGGCTACCCCTTCGGGGATTACGGGCGTGATGTTATAGATTAAAAAAAAATGAAGCGTTATGTCCCGTCCCTAGACGAGGTCCGCTTGGACCATTATCATATTACATTTTGTAGGTCTAATTATTTCTTGCAATATGTGACTGCTATCTGCCATTGTAACCATTACGTAGAACAACCAAAGACAAATCTGATCATGGTTACACATAGTTATTTGAATGTACTGGTTTCACGGGAACGTTTTCTGACCTGTTACAAATACACATAACATTCGTTTAAATATTTTTAAAATCAAACGAATATTGGGTCGTACGGACAGGATAATAACTAAAGTGGAACATAGATCTGATAACAATAATTAGGTACTACAAAAAATAATAAATACATACAAAAAAAAACAGTAGAATTGTGAACCTCCTCCTTTTTTTGAAGTCGGTTAAAAAGTAAGTAGGTTTCTAGTGACTTTGTGATATTTAATTTGTGAAAATGTTACCAGCATTGTTCATTAATCATTGTCTGAGTTTTATAAAGATCAAGATGGCCTTTCAAGAACGAGCTTTCAATATTGTAGGTTCTACTGTTTGCATGTTTTAATATATTTTTTGTTGCAATTACTGGCTATCGGATTTTTGCTAAACTTTTCATTATTTTTTATTTTTAACTGGTAATACAATATATTACATTAGTATCTATCTATGAAAGATTTTAGGTTATTTATTTTTGACGATGTATTTTTAATGACTATTAAAATTTTCCAAATAATAGTATATAATTTAATATTTATAATTAGAAAAAATAATATAAGAATTCTCCTAAAAAATTAAAAGCTTTTTTATTTTTGAAACGGGAACCATAAGGTTGAATTCTGTCAAAACTAAATGAAGATGAATTAATATAATAAACATAATCATATTATGTGAATGACGCAATTGCATTAAGACCGTTATCATCAAACTTAAAAATAAACGTATTTCGATCTGAGCGGCCAGTAATTTTAAACACCCAGATTCTATTAGTCAGCCATTAAAAAACGCGCGCAGTTAGCCGCGTGCGGGCCCGCACGGGTCCGCGGCATCCCATCCCGACCCCCCATTTTTCGCCACAATAGCCAGCAATACATTCCGTGACTTGGCAGAAGTGATGTTGAGAATTTGGCCCCCTCCGCCGATCAATACGTGCGCACAGCGCCATCTAGCTAGCATCGCGCAGCTAAATTGCAGTTTAATAGTTCATTAGATCGAGCAAAAATGGCGGGGACACAGAGTTTAAATTCGGTACGGTATCGATTCGCGGACGCGATACGGAACGGTGCGATTATGTCTTCTAGGGCTTTCGGTGGCGAAGGATGTACTTGTACATGTGTCAAGTATTATCTGGCGTCTAATTAGATATGCTTACACTTATAAGACTACCTACCCTTCTTACGATAAAAGATATCGAATCATAACTTTCGACGCAATACTTTTTCCACTTTTATAATAATTAAATTAATTAATAAAATGTAATTGAATATATTCCACCGTCACTTTTATCTAACACGTTTTTATGTAAATAATTGCAAATTGTTGGTATTAATAGCTCCAAAAAGTATTTAAAAACATGCAAATTACCGATATTTAAATTAGGACTTATAAAAATAGATTTTCAGTAAGGTATAGGTAGTGTTGGTGCTATTTTTTTATACAGCCAAATGTGTCATCTTTCGAATATTTTATATTTCGCATTCGTCTCATAAATTTTTGGCTTTGTTCCATGACAATAGAAAAAAGTTCGTTACGATGACGTCACAAAACATTAAACATTGGTGCTTCACCCCCAGTCACTATTGCGTTGGCGTAATTCTAATGCTACATTGTCTTTGGCATCGACTAGGCCAGCGGCTCTCAAACTTTTTGGCTACGGAACCCTTAAATTATCACACACCGATTTATTTGTATGACTAGGTTATGGTTAGTACCTATTTTCGTGGACCCCAGAAAGGCTTCGCGAAACCCTAGGGCTTCGCGGACAACATTTATATTATAGCTGGACTAGGCTATCTGGGATGTCATGTTAGCTCTATTAGCGTTTTTTTGTTGGCATAATTACTTAGACCTGATGGATAACTATGTAATTGGCATTGCAATGTTAGTGATGGGAATGTCCCATGTTGGAACTTAAAATAATATAATAATAGTCTATTATATTAGACACCAGGACATACTAAATGATAGAGCCATTAGCCTATTATATGATGAGATAAGAGGGATGGATGATAGAGTGATTACCTCTTGTCCGTTTGTGATCTTGTAGAATGCTAGGGTCTAGAATTTTATATACCGATGTATAAGCAAAGATCTTTATTTTACTTACTTATGAAGTTCATACTATAAGCTAAAGTTACATACTTTTTGCGGCATAGTCGTGAAGACTATTTGCACGATTGTGAAGCGGGCGCGTTGGGTCCCCCCCCCCCCCCCCCCCAATCGGGAATGAATGAATCATCCGCGCCCGTTCGTTCGTTAATTTGTAAAGTAGGATCGATACATCGCAATCTGTAGGTCAAAAAAGGCAGTAGTTGATATTTACTCCATGTTGCTTTGGGAAATTGGGACTAGGTAAGAGTGTACCTACCAACTATGTTCATTACCTAGCATGTTGTAAAAATTTACTAATAGTTACCATGACTAGCTCGATGGTGCATTCGGTAGTGACCCTGGTCCTTGCGCCAACAGTTGTGGATTCGATTCCCACCCAGGACAAACATTCGTATGCTGAATGCTTGTGTTGATTCTGATATCCGTAACACAAGTGCTTAAGCTACTTACCTCGGAGTCAGATCAATGTATGTAATATAGTCTGATATATAAAAAAAATAGTGTATTGGAATTGTGATTGTGCTTGTGTAGGCCACGAGCTAACCACTTGTCACTACTAGACTAGACTTTATTAATGGCTAAACTACCTTCTGCCCACGGCTTTTCTCGCGTGGTACATCGATGAAACATAGCCTATATGTTATTCGGGTGTATGAGCTATATTATTCTAAAGTTTTATTAAAATTCATTCAGTACTTTTTGCGTGAAAGAGTAACAAATATCCACACAAACTTTCGCATTTATAATATTAATAGGATGTATTTGAGCAGCTTATTGCTCCTTTGATTCTGCCTACTCCTTTGGGGATTGTATGTGTCTATTATTTGATTGTGTACACAATGCTTTAGGTATTCGATACCAAGTGAGTAGTGCCCAATAATGGGCCTCAGAACGCGGGATGTCGATTCAAACCCGGACATATGTGCCTTTTTTTATTTTAAATTCTCGAGACTGACACACCAATTCCCTAGTTTGAAACTAAGCTTATGCTACTACTATGGATACTAAGTAAACGGATAGACATACTTAGATACGTTTATAAACAACCATGACTCAATTTCAAATGCCCATGTTCATCACACGAAACATTTGGTTGGTTGGTTTCATAGCCAGGGTCTCTGACCACTCGAGTAACGGGCCCAACGCGGCAACACGGCTTTGGTTTTTTTAAAACAAATACAGATTTATAGGTACCACTAGCTCAGTGGCGAAGGATAACATGGAGAGACAACAGATTTATTGCATACATACATAACATCACGCCCATAATCCCCGAAGGAGTAGGCAGAGTCAATGGGGCAGCAAAACTAGGCTAAGTTAGATAGAAAATTGTGAAAAAGTAGGGACAAGTGGCTAGCTTGTTGCCAAAACGATCACAAACCCAAAACCCGATAAACCCAAAACCTGAGCAGTACGGGTTCAAACCTGGGCACGTACCTCTAGATTTTTAAATCTATGTTCGTATTTATACGACAGTGAGGGAAAACATCGTACGGATTTATTAAAAATATATATGGACTTATAAAAACTATCCAAGTCTAAAGATTTGTGATACCTTCAATGTCATTAGCAGACCATAACTGATAAAATTGAAAAACTAAAATTCAAGGACAATCACATCATTTTGACATCTTTTGACATCTGACATACAAGCTATTGTACTTAATAATATATCCTTTGACGCAATCGGAAGGATATTGTTCAAGGAAATGAGCAAAAACATTGGGCTGACATTTGTCATATTCATGTTTATATAGCATTGTGATTAAAAAAAAGAAAATGGGAATACCTAGATAAAGTCCACGGTGCAATGAGATCTAAAAACCATATACCGCCAAAAATAAACTTACTCACGAGTAAGTGGTATGAATCAGTACGTACTTGACTAAACAGATTTGTGACAACTAGTGGTCGTCCAGTGGTCGAAATTCCACTATAATTCATTAAATTTTTATATGAATTACTCACGCAATCTATACTTATAATAAATCTGTAGAGAGGTCAATTCTGTACATGAAATATATTTTCAAAATAACTATCAGGGGGTGATTAGTGATCGATACTGATGCCAAAAATGCAATCAGTAAAATTTTTGTCTGTCTGTCTGTCTGTCTGTATGTTCCTTAGAAACAAAAACTACTCGACGGATTTTAACGAAACTTGGTACAATTATTCTTCATACTCCTAGGCAGGTTATAGTATACTTTTCATCACGCTACAATCAATAGGAGCAGAGTAGTGAAGAGAAATATTGGGAAAACGGGAGAAGTTACTCCATTTTTTAAGCTTCCGTCGCGTGTGCCTCCTTAATGGTTAAAGTTACATAGAAATCATGTATGACGGAAATAGTCTTTATAATATTAACCATAAACGCGGGTGACACCGCTGGCACAGCTAGTATTTAATAAAATATTAGCTTTATGCACTCCTTCTCCATATAAACTTCAACTGTGCCAAATCACATACTCCTCCGTCCGCGGAATGTTCGTAAAAAGGGATATTATGCTTCACGTTAATATATAGAGAGCGGTGGTAGCTCAATGGTAAAGACACGCGCTTCTTAACTGAGCAGTGCGGGTTCAAACCTGGGCACGTACCTCTAGATTTTTAAATCTATGTACGTATTTATACCACTACCTCGACGGTGAGGGAAAACATCGTGATGATAACCGCAAATTCAAACAACTTTAAATTTGTAACCATGATCCAAAAATTGTCTGGTTCCCCTATCTTAGAGTTACGAAGGTCAGGTTAGCACTCGGTTCAATGTAATTACCAGACTCGCTAAATCCAGGATCATGGTCTAAGCGGACCCCGGCTAAGCACGGGACATAACGCTAGGAAGATGATGTATTAATATAGAGATAAGAGGCACATGGTCGTGTTTGAACCAACACCTCTTACACTTAAGGCGCATGTTCTTGGCATGGAGCTTCCACCACACTCCGAAAGAAAAAAAAATTAACAAATCAAAAACACAGGTGCTTACATAAAACCTGGACAGTCAATATCACTCATGTTAAAATTTGGGACGACACTGATCCAGGCTTTACTCATCGTGGAGAAGCCGAAAGACAGGACTAATCTAGGCTTGCTATCAGAGGTGTATACAGGGATGACTAGCCGTAAGATGCTAATCATGCGCTAACACACTTTGAAGATATCAGTTGCTGATCCTTGAACTCTACCACCCTTTCGGGGATTGCTGGCGTAGTGTTAGTATTATATTAAAAAATTCGCCCCACAGACACACAGACTAAGCTTATAAGCTTGTGCTATGAATACTAGGTAACGGATAGATATACTTAAATACGTTTATAAACAACGATAACTCGAGTACAAATGTCCATGTTCATCACAAAAAACATTTGCCCATAGCGATTCGAACCCGCGACCGTTGTTTTGGGCCAGGGTCTCTGACCACTCAACCAACGGGCCTGTCTGTGTCTGTGCATCTGTGTGCACATCAGGTGTTAACTCACACACACAGTTTAATGGAATTGAAATGAAATATAAATACGTATCTACACCATCCAAAAATAATTCCCATGTTGGTTCGGGGCTTCGGTGGTAGCTCAATGGTAAGGACACGCGGCTCTTAACCAAGGAGTGCAGGTTTAATACCGGGCACATACCTCTGGATTTTTCAAATCTATGTACGTATTTATACCACTAGCTCGACGGTGAGGGAAAACATCGTGATGAAACCTGCAAATTCAAATAACTTTGGATTTGTAACCATGATCCAAAAATTTTCTGGTTTCCCTATCTTAGGGTTACGAAGGTCAGATAGGCAGTCGCTTCAATGTAATTACCAGGCTCGCTAAATCCTGGATCATGGTCTAAGCGGACCCCGTCTAAACACGGGACATAACGCTAGGAAGATGTTCGGGGCTTAAAAAGAATGTTCCAACTGTGTTCATTGCCTAATATTTCGTAAAAGGCGACTAATGGTATATCGGGTTTTGGGTATGTGATTGTGTAGGCGACTAGCTAGCCACTTGTCACTACGTTTTCACAGTTTTCCATCTAACCCAGCCCAGTTTTATTTTTGGCTGAATGTAGTTAAAGGGGCCTGCTGTCGCTTTGACTCTGCCTACCTTTTTCGGGGAATACTGCCGTGAAGGTATGTATGTTATGTACGCCAATCTAATCAGAACACAGCCTCGTTGCCAATAAAAAAAAATGAAACGTAGCAGTATTTAACCGATGCAGGAGTTCCAGATGCCCTACTCCCCTTTTTTTAATCCGCCTCCCCTCGGAGGGTGAAATATGTATGTGGAACTACCTGGGCCTTTGCATCAGGAGAATCCTGGCCAAGATGGTAACTCCGGGATGCATCCTCTACGACGACCGGCTTCGCGGGTGCCTCTAAGGAATCCTCCGCTAGATGCCCTACTCCCCTGGAAGGTTAGCATTTGCGATACTTTGGTGTTGGGAATGTCAATAGGCTACGCAGACTGCTTCCTATTAGGCAAACTACTTATTTTACATTTTGTAATAGGTATTTAAAAAAGTTTAAGCAATAGTAGAGTCATTGACAGAGAGTTTTACGACAGCAGTGAGACGTTGAGGTGATGTGGTTACAATTTTGAGATGTGATATTAAAAGTCACACGGAATACTCTAGTATGGACACCAGTCTCTCACAGACGTAGAGCAATCAAATGTATATCTACCTAAGTGTTAAGTGAAACGACCTTTGTACCTACTGCCTTTGTGAAGAGAAAATAAACCTTCATTTTATTATAACATTTATTTTTATTATTAAACAACAGCCCAGAGGGTCAGACTTATATGACCGGACCCATAGGGTCTAATAATAACCCCTAAAGAGATTACAACACTCTTTCTAGACTCGGACCTCCACAACTATAAGTGGCTCCATCAAGGCAGAATCCGCTAAAGAAGAATCTACTAAGCCTTTACATCACAACGTTACGTATGAAACCGATTTGCAAATCAAAAACCGAATATACCCCAAATGATGACGTCATAAAAAATGTAAACAAACGTTTCACTCTCAAACGATCAGCTGGCTTACAACATAATTTGCTATATATAATTATGTACAAACAGATAGATATAGAGGTACATAGCATCGCACTGCCGGGATTTCCTCGGAACCGCCCGAGACATAGTTATTCGTATCTGTGAGCGCTTCGCAGCGCTTTACGATTTGAAACGCTTCAGTTTTAATAGTATTAGATTTGAGAAGCGCTTTTTGTGGATGGTTTTTGTAAGTGTATGGATGTTGGTTGGTAGATTTAGTGGTTTGTTATTCAATCGGTTATTTCGGTGGTAAAATTTAAGGTTTTTCCTTTAGTTGCTCATAAAGTTAAAATATTTTTTTTTTAACGAGTATTTAAGCTGAATTATTTTGAAGAGAAAGAGGGTGATAGCTTGCGCTTTTCATGTGAAATTTCCAATAGAAGATATCAATTAGATTTCAAACAGGTGGAAGGAAAATAATTTGCATCGATTTAAACTGAATATTGTTTTCACAATCTAGGTTCAGATATAAAGCCTAAACTAGAAATAAAGCGATCTAACGATATACAAAACCAATAGATTTAAGTATACCCTAAAATGTAGAAAACCTCCTGAAAGTAAATATAATTGCAAGCTAATAAGCCGGAAAACAATTATTGCTAATAGCACTAGAGAATAGAGCAACGTGACTAAGTAAAAGAAAATATGTTCTAAGATTAATACACCACGCGTCCGGAGACCACAATTGCGCAATGTGTACTAAAAAAAATGATAAACAAAAAGGTCAATGTACGTTCGCACCCGGCAGCCGCTGCAGCGCTGCGCGCGCTGGAATCTCAGCTGAGAGTCAGGTCGGACACCTGACGTCGGCGCCCCCCCCCCCCCGCCCCCCACGCCGCAGCCATCAGCTGTTAATGTACCCCCGCCCGCGCCCGCCGGCCTTTCCCCTTCGTTTGTGTAATGCGAGGAGGCAGGGCCCAACTGGATTAGCACCCAAACGAGCGCTCTTTTGTTTTCTTTTCAACATCCTCGCTTTTAAACAAGTATTAGTATAATTCAATTGTTCAACGCCGGAGCTCCGCAGCTAACTTGGAACGAATACATATTTTATATAAGAAAAGACCTCGTATTAGCCACATGCACTTACAGAGTGACGTCAACGGAATATAACATCAAAGCGGCCGAGGAAGACAAGTGCTCATCAAATAATTCATCGGCGGCCGCGACTCGCGCGGTGCAATCAAGTACTTTAAATAAATGATAACAACGTCGTTGATATCGATTTTATTCGAAGCCACTGGAGAACAACACAAAAATGCCAACTTTTAATAATATATCGCACATTATGCCGCCAAATGAATAATTTATCGCGGCGTGTCGATTCGGGGCGCGCATCCCCGG